>JAZKJV010000685.1:337898-545959 GCA_037367405.1 Ottelia alismoides
TTCTACGACCTTTGAAACATCTTAATTCCTCCCTCGACCCTGTAAACTTGCTCTGTCTTACCCCAGAACCCTACCGTTAAATTGACACATCTAGAGGTAACTTTCTTGGGTTAAAAACAAGTTAATCTAGCTAATCCATGATTGGACGGCTAGAATTAACCAAGAGAAGAAAAGAATGTGTACCGTCTCTCTCCTCCCTTACATGCAGAGGGGAGGAGGCTTCTCTACCTCAGCTGGACTAACGAGTGGGTCGGGTTCTACCGGGGGAGGGGGCTCGAGGGGCGGCACTCGACCTGGAGCTTCCAGGAAGCAGGTGGGGGAGACTTGGGATGGGGGGGAGGGCTCGACTGGAGGAGATTGGCAGTGGGGAGGGGAGGGTATCAACTGGAGGAGGTTGGCTTCGAGCAGGGGACGGGAGGGAGGAGGATGGTGGGGGGTCAATCGACGGAAGCAGCGGGGGGGGGGATGTGGCTGGAGTGGGGGCTTCGGGCTGGGGGGGGGGTCGAGCAGGCTGCAGGGGGCATCGAACGCCGGGGTGGGAGGAAGCAGGGGAGGCGGGGTAGGCGGCGGAAGGAGGAGGCGAGGGCTTTGAGCATGCTGCGGGAGGGGGTGGGGCAGGGCATCGAGCGACGGTGGGGGGGGGGGGAGCGGGGAAGGCGGGGTAGGCGACAAGAGGAGGAGGCGGGGGCTTTGAGCATGCTGCGGGAGGGGGGACATCGAGCGAGGGGGTGGGGGGGGGGAGCGAGGGAGGCGGTGGGGGTAGGGCTGCTAATCGAACTGAACATGTTCGTATTCGATTAGAGTTCGTTCGATAATAGTTCGAAAAAAGTTCGTTCATTTTTAAACGAACTGAACATGAACTTCAAATTTTAGTTCGATAGCTTAACGAACCAAACATGAACATAACATATGTCTATTCGATAAAAGTTTGAGTTCGATATATGTATATGTGTGTATGTATTTGTATGTGTAACTTAGTATTTATACACTTGTAACATTTGAGGTTAAGGAAATTGTGGTATTTATTGGACTTTGTACCACTTTAATTTGAATAATTTCTTATTTTTACTACTTATTAAACCTTGTTATCGAACTCCAGTTTCGAACTTGTTCATATAAATAAGTTTTAGTTAAGTTAAATTGTTAACAAACTGTTATCGAACCGAACTCGAACATTCGTTTTCTAATTGAACTCGAACTTGAACATATCCTATCGAACATTTATCGAACCGAACTCGAACTTTCAAGCTTCCTTATCGAACCGAACTCGAACATAAATCCGTTCGTTACAGTTCGGTTCGATTAGCAGCCCTAGGTGGAGGCTTTGAGCATGCTGCGGGAGGGGGGGGGCATCGAGCGACGGGGTGGGGGGGGGGGAGCGGGGGAGGCGGGGCAGGCGGCGGGAGGAGGAGGCAGGGGCTTTTGAGCATGCTGCGGGAGGGGGTGCATCGAGCAGCGGGGTGGGGGGGGGGAGCAGGGGACACGAGCGGGGCCAGGGCTTCGGGCGGCGCGGCTGGGGTGGGGGGGAGCAGGGGGGGCATGGCGGCTTCGGACGGCGCAGCAGGGCTGGGGCTTCGAGGAGGATGGTGGGGAGGTCGAGGGGGTGGGAAACGTATATGAGGAGGAGGGAGAGGGGGGAATGGTATTGAATGTAAATTTGACAAACAAAATAGGTATAATGTAAAAGAATATAACGGAATCCAGTTAGTTTTAACGGGTAAATGGATGGGGGTTAACCACATAGTCTGTAGGGTACGTGTTAACAAGTTTACGAGGTTGATGGAGGAATTAGGATGTTTCAAAGGTCGTAGAGGTAATTGGCAAAGATTATAAGTTCTGCTGGGTAAAAATCCCTACATAGAACGATCCACAGATCAAGATTTTTGCAAGTAGAACCTGGTTAGCTATTATTGTTGTAACATATATTATAACATCTCTAAGATTTTGATGAAGATAATAATAACAATAACAACACCATATAGCTACTTAATCATGTAATGCCAATCAAAATTATGATTATACAGATGATTTATATACATAAGATTATTTTATTATTATCTAAATATTGTCGTCAGAATATAATAATACCGAAGTATATGCTCCACAAAAAGATCGTAACGCATTTATAAGGATTTCTTTTCTTATACGTGTATCACATTTTGGTGCATTTTGTGCAATCTATCCTTTTGTTTTCCCTGTTATTGCAATATTCGTCCACCGTCAGACGCATATACCTACGTAGATTCCCAATGGAGGATGAATAAACTATATTTAGGGATATCTACCGAATTTTCCCAAAAAGGCCCAAGAATCGCCTTCTCCTTCTTATGCATCCACGTGTCATCCGGAGGATGCACATATCCCCTCGCTGCTCTCCTCACCGTCCATTGTCACAGATATTCGCTACCTCAAAACCAAATCACAAAACTCCATCTCCAAAAAAGATCTGGGAACTCTTCCCCTCACCATCGGTGCAGTTACCCCTAGCGTCCGAATAGCTCCAATTCCCACCGTAGAGACTCACATCATAGCTACCCGCACCCGCCACGTTATAACCACCGCCCAACGCCACACGACACACGAGGAGGCCCTCCGGAGCGCCAAATCACCCGGTCCTGCCCATCTCCCCCCTCCCACGTCGTTATTAGACTCGTGAGTGGAGTTCGTTGTAATCGCCGGAGTGGTGGAGGGTGGAGGCATTCTCCTGTATCGATCCCCTCATCGTTATCTCCGCCCGTTTCCGTAGTGTCCTGCTTCTTCTTCTTCTTCATGGCGTCGTCCTCTGCTGCGTTCGCGGTGGTGCCGGGGCTCGGATCCGGGGAGGCCGAGGCCAGGAGGAGGCTGCGGATCACAAGGGGGCTCCTGTTCCTCAGAGGAGTCGGCGGGCGCCACCGGAAGCTGCTTGCGTTCCCGAGGCCCATGCCGATCCGCGCCGTCGCAAGTGAGCGCGAGGTGGCGGGCTCTGCTGCCGAAGGTGATATGTGTTTCTTTTGCTGTTCTCGCATAATGCACTTGGTGTGTTAAGTTAATTTCGGTGCGAGATCCGGTTGATGAATCGGTTTCGTTTTACTGGACAACGGTGCCGTCATTTTTGCACAAAAAATCTAAAACAGCAATCATTTTTTCCGTTGAAATGATATGGATGATCAAGATGCGCACATGCAGAAGAAAGTTCAAATGACAGTGAGCGTTCGTACCAAGGTTTTTGAAACAGAATAGAGACTGAACTGTGAAATCTCAATAAAAAGATTGGATCGAGTTGAACTATGGAATCAAATCGGTTCAATCGGATGATGCCATCATTTTTTAAGATCGGATTAAAACAAACTGGTAAGGAAAAATGGTTGCTTGGTAACTAAACTGAAATGGACTAGAATATATACAAAATACACACTCAAATACACTTGAAATCATGGTTGCAGAAAGCGGTAGTCGGTACTCGATCGGCAGGGTCACTGACTAAGGATTAATCGGCAGTCGGGAGAGTAATCGGATTTAGTCGGGCATTAGTCGGTTTTGATTTTTTTAATTATTTTAAATATATAAATCGATTTTTAATACATACACTCTCATATATATACACAAATTTAGCAATTTTAATACATACAAACACAAAGCTAACCATATTCACAAGTTACTAATCAACAAACTCACATGTTACTAATCATTGTAATTAAGAATCACGAAGTTAATTAACAAATCACAAAAGATAAATAAAAAGATTTAATAATTATATAACCTTATAGTTATTGACATAATTTGATAATGTAAAAGAATTCATATACATATCTGTTGTAGTCAAGGATGCTAAATGTTTGTTAGAACGTTGTTAGTATACACCGTACTTTCATGTGTCCACAAGGATGTTAAGGCAAAAGGAGGTATATTTTTGTATTATTTTAAGTATAAAACCACTTCATATATATTTGAATTTATAGTAATAATGACTAAGTAATAACAACACAAACAATTAAAAGTATATAAAAAAGTATACAAAACAGTATACAAACAGTTTAAAACTTCTATGCAAAAGTCGGCCGACTAGTCGGCCGACTAGGCCGATTACTCGGACGACTAATCGGGTTGACCCGACTATAGGCCGATTTGGCCTAGTCGAGTCGGATACCCCCCCGACTCGACTAGTCGGGCCGACTAGTCGGCCGACTTTTACAACAGTGCTTGAAATAAAATTAAAATAAACAAACAATTAAAATATCTTACAAAATTGAGTTTGAGTAATTAGTTAGTACTTTGTAATGGATTATAAGAGGTTATGAGTTCAACATTCTATCACAACTATTATTTTAATATAAACTCAAATTTGAATTGTGATGGAGGGTTCAGTTTCAATTGAACCGGGTTAAATCAGGTTACAAATAGTCGAACCGGTTGTTGAACCAAAATTGTGTCAATTTGACCCAAACCATGAAAATCAATTAACCGAACTAGTCCAGGTCCGGTTCACTGGTCCAACTGGTTGAACCGGTTGGTCGGTCTGGTTTCAATAACATTGGTTCGCACTGTTATTCGTATGGACGATCCTTTGTTAATGTCCTGAGAGATTTTAATGTTATTTGTTATGGATTGAGTCGGAATCTGTAGTTGAGAAGAACAAAATATAAGTTATTGGGCTATACTCTGTGATTTTTTTTGGTTCGCTTAGTGATATTGGGAGAAATGCATTCCTAATCATTAGTGAAATATATTTTCTTGCGCCTTGCAGTAATGTGGCACGTTAGAAATGATTGATATTTCTTAATTGGCTAGTTGTAAATAACCCATAACACGAGGTTATTCCATATCTACGCCTTGTAGTGATAGGAGTATTGATAACAACATGTGATACGATCGAGTAGGATACAATAGAAACAAAGACATGGAATGGGTTACCCACTCCTAGATCCTAATGGCTAGAGCGAGCCTTTTTTCATTCTTTTTTTATATATTAAAAATTAATTAAATTTCCTCAAGTAGGATTTGAACCTTTTTTATTTGATTTATATCTCGAATCTTGTTGTAATTATTCTAAATTTCAAAAGAGAATTCCTCACTTTTTATGGGATCCGAAAGTATTTCAATATATATATCAATTAAAAACTTTTCTTTTCTTTTAAAAAGGAAATTATGAAAAATTCTTAGTCATTTTCTCAATTATTTACTTGAAATTATTTGGTTGAATGGTTTTTAAAATTTATATATCCCATTTTATTCAATAATATAAGAAATAAAGATGATTTACAACATATAAATTATTTTCAATAACTATTCTTTTTACAATTATAATAAAAACTATATATATTCTAATGAGCTTTGAGCTCCTTAGGAATGTAACGGACACCCTCATTTTTACTACTGTTTACAATCAGTTTGAGCAAAATATATGTTATTTTACAAATGTTATATCATATTCTCAATAAAAATGATCATTTCTAGAAAAAGTAAATCTTAACTCAAATCAAAATAATCATTTGTAAAATGGAAAAGATATCTTTAATACAAATAAAGATACAATCATTTTGTATTAATATAAGATTTGTTTTTGATGCAAATGGTCATTTTACTAATAATGTGTTATAACATTTGTAAAACAATACGTTTTTATCACATGATTGTAAGCACTTGTAATAATGAGGTTTCTAATTATAATCTCAACGAACTCTTTGGTCATTGAAAAATTTTCCTATATATGTAAACCCTAAAATAGAAATTGTTACATGGATACAAGTCAAGTATTTTGGCTACATATTTTTCTATATGGCTTGGAATTTGGTGTGATTTGATTCAAATCAAGAATGCATGTGTCTGATGTATCGCTAAATGCATGAATTAAAATCGATCCGTTGTAGCACGGGCACTTAGCTTCTCATACAGAACCGAGAAGAATCTCAGTAACGAGGTTCTCGGCTTTAATTTATTACCTGGGAAGTTCAGGGTCGAACACAAGGACATGAGCCATAATACAACTATTCAGGTGTTAAATATATAGGTTAAGTGATTGATAATTATTCTAGGTCAAAACAGAGACAAAACCATGTAGGCAGGCAATGCAAAGTATAATGCACATCACAAATGCATGCATAAGATGAAATGTGATTTTTAAACAATTAATGCATGTTAGAAATAATTACATAATGAACATGATGATAAATCATGAACAAATGCAAGTACACTCACAAATAAGCCCTAAAATGATCCATCAAACTTAAGCAATCATAGAAATTAATTCTAAGTCCAATTGATCAATGTAATGCAGAGTTATATTTCATTTGATAAGTATGGAGACTCTTCACAGATTAATCATTCATTTATTATCTAATCAGAAAGTAAACCATATCAGATCAAAGACAATTAAACGAGGATCAAAATGCCACTTAAATCATCTCAATCGGATAAAAGGTGCTTAAGTTATTCAACATAGAATCTAGGGGCACAAATGTAATAAAACATAATTTAAAACATGACAAACAGGTCCCTGTAGGGACTAAAGTGCAATAAATAAAAGCCAGCTTTGGAATTAATGAAATACCCCCTGTGCAGGGGTATTTTTGCAAATACGGGAAACCGGCTAGGTGGAGATGAAGTTTGCCCAGGCTCGCACGCGCGAGGCACGTGCGGTCCTACGTTCGGTGGATGGCCTGTAGCTCGGGCCACGTGGAGGCATCTGGTGCTTCGACTGAAGGCTTGGTGGCCCCAAGGCTACAGGTCGACGGCGATGACGTGGCATCTTGTAGGCTGTTAGATCGCGCCCAATTTGGCGCATTCAAACGACACCTATACGCCATAGACTGGTTCCTCCTCTCACGGCTGCTACGAGGCGGAGCTCCGATGAACAACTCCTTCCTCCGCCATGCTCCTGGAGCTCTTCTGAAGGTCGTCGATCGTTCGCGAAGGGCTAGCGAAGATGGTAGACTGTCGATGGAGGTCCACGAGCCACTGGAAGTTGGATACAACGAATGAACATCGGCGGAGATTTGTCAGATCGGAGCACCTTCGAGAATTCCGGTTATTGAAGGTTTTTCTCCCCTACAGATGTTAGAGCAGACATAGCCGAAGCATAACGACATGGGTGTGTGCGATTGTGATTGGGATGGAGAGCTATAACGACCTGCGGAAGGTGAAGCTCAAGTGGGGTCCTCCTCCATGACGGGAGGACGATGGGTCGATATGGTAGGCGTGAAAGGACAAGGAGACAGAGAACAAATCCTTCCGCGTGGATCAAGGATCCATATCGAAGGTCAAACGTACCTTGGATGGAATCATGGTGTTGACCATGTTGCGAAATTAATTGACGATATGAAGAAAGAAGTCCTAATTATCTAACATGTACATGAAGAATTCGATATGGATGAAGGCATTGGCTTGGGATGAGGACTATCATCCTCGGGGTCGTTGCTTAACGTTATCAGCTGATCACGAAGCTCGAACAACCGTCGTTAGGCGCTGTAGCATGGCCGGACGGCCATGGTTTGCACCAGACTAGAGGTCGTCATGGCATCCATGGATCCTGCCTCGCCCTATCACGGAGAGGAGGAGAGAGCTGGGCCTTGGCCTATACAAGGGTGGATGACGTCTATGGTGGCCGGCGGGAGGCTATTTGAAGGTGGAGAAGGCAACCTCTAGGTGGTTGTGGCGGAAGTTTCAACCGCCACAAACATGGAATCAGTAAGGTTCGGAGGTGGTTTAAAGGACTACCGTGAGAGAGGGTTGATAGGAGGATGCGAGGACGGTTGTGGTTGGTCGGGGAGTCACTCGAGATGGCTGGGAAAATAGGGAGAAGATGGGCGGTTGGGACGAGGGAAGAACTGCTGGAGGTTGGAGACGATACAGAGGCCGTTGGATCTAAAGATCCAAAGGCTGCGGTGAAGGCACATATGAAAGGACAAGATACGTCTGATCAGGAGGTGATCCGATGATGGAGCAGACAGGTGGCTAGCCAATGTGTGGGCCACGTGTGCAATCTGAAGATGCCACGTGGCCCAATCAGAATCAGGTTAATTCAGAAAATCAAAGATAATTCTAGAAGAATTAGTTAGAATGCGAATTAGAAAAAGTAGTGAACACAGATCTACAACTTTCATGTACAAGTCAAAGAGATCATAGGTCATCTATACATAGTTAAAAATTAAACGCTATTAAAAACCATATAAAACAATTTTCTTTAATTTTTCTTTTGCTTATTTTTTGTATTTTTATTTTGTTTTATATTATTTTATTTATGCACAATTTTATTCTAATTTTTATTTAATTTTTAATAAGAAATAAGTACATGAAATACTACACCATAATAATATATAATAATTAGTGATAATTATTTACAACACATAAATTAGTAGTTAATGTTAATTAGTCAAAGAATCCTGTTATTAACTTAAGCAAGAGAGTTAATAATAGAGATTAATGATGATAAATCTGGGATTTATCAGTGGCGTAGAAGATTTAGATCAGGTATGTGTTAACGATGAGTCATCACCAACGAATAATGATGAATAATGTGTGGAGTATCAAAAATTCAAGTTTTCCCCTTAATGATTAATATATTAAACCAAGAACAACAAATCACTTTATAGAAATAGACGGTACTAAGATTACAAATTTCACCCTCAAGCACACAATAAAAGACAAGGAGCACCGGACTGACTCTTGATTGAAGGATTAGAATCCAACTAGCAAAGCCAACTCTTGGTATAGTTGGTTATTTCGACTCTAACTGTTCCAAAATTTGGAGAAAGTTGATATTCTCACATGTTGCTTTACAGGACTGACTGCAAAGCCTACGATTCTTCCATCTTTGCCCTTCTTTTGAGTCAAGGGTAAACTGAAAACCGCATGCATTAGCTATAGTGAAAACATGGGTTCTTAGAAATACCGGACTTACATATAGAAAGTAGGACATATTAGCGGGAATTTCACTATTATTTTGCTGATATTGCTAGGAACATGTGGAAATGGATCAACAATGTTTTTTTTTAAGAAATTAATGTTTTCAATATTCTTCCGTCAATAATAACTTAGAAAGACACATTTATTTGCTAAAATCAAGATATAATTAGGTGGTTAGGACTTGTGTTACATTACCATGAATACAAGAATATATATATGGGGTGTATGGGGTTGCCCCCTGGGGGCAGCCAACATGGCTGCCCACGCCCCATTTTTTTGAAAAATATTGCCATGTATATTCATCCTTATATCCCTCTTACATGCCATTCGAATTTCGTCAGAAACAGAGACTCTTACGGCTTGCATCCAGATAGGGTCGATTTAAAAAATCTTGCGACTGTTAAAAAATGATTGTCTGGATGGAGGCCGTACGAGTCTCTTGACGAAATTCGAATGGCATATAGGAGGGATATATGGATGAATATACATGGTGATATTTTTCAAAAAAAATAAAAAATTTTGGGAAAAATGGGATGGGGGCAGCCCCATTTTTTCCTATATATATATATTGCACTACATGTATAACAATAAGAGAACTTTAAAATAAATGAATATAGATAATACACTAGAGTGTTGGGGCACTGCAGAACACTGATGTCATTATGGCTTAGTATGTAGTTTTCTTTTCTGGTGTTTATTGATTGTAATCTATTTGTAATCGTGTTTTACTGGAATAAATTTGCGGTGAGCTCCTTGGGGCTACACCCCTTTTCTCCTCAAAAAAAGATAATACACTAGAGAGTGAATACTTAATCTTGTGTACATATTAACTTGGAATTTATCAATGTGAATTTGTGTATCGCATACGCTTCTCACATGTGTTGCTTCAAAGTGCTCGGATTTATGACAGCAACGATCCCATGTCATGCATTTTATAATTCGGTTCCCATGTTCTCACTCATAACTTTTAATAATGGGGGTGAAGCTCTTCCATCTGAAGTTGAGGGTTGTATGGTCAATGAGACTCGAGGAGGGAGGGTCTAGAGTGAGCATGTGTTACCTCCTTGTGGGGTCTTGGGAGCAGATCTCCCAAAAACTAATCAAAGATGCATGCATTATCTGAGTTGGATTGTAGTAAGTGATATATTGGGAATATGCTACATGAATTAAATTGTCATTGTAAATAATTGTGTGCAATCAAAGTGATGTATGATGCCACAGAAAACTTAGATCCCAATATTCCTAGAAGAGCAACAGGACTCACCGAAGCAACAAAGAAACAACTCTTTCCAAATTACATAAGAAAACATGGTGAAATTAAGTTAATTTTGCCTATCTGGTAAATTTACTAAGTGACTTTCACATTTTGCCAATTTTGCCGACATATCATTGAGATATTAGATGATATTTAGATAATATCAGGGAAAGAGAGCATGCATCATATTGATATTGATCACTCAACAAAATCAAGATTGTAGCAAAATTTCAACCAGTGGCTAAAAGCAATGACTACTTAATGGCCATGTTGGTAGTATCTCGCCATGGCACTCGTAGGTTTTACGTTGGACCATTTGATCTAGGACATCAAATTTTATGTTGATCTTGATGATTTAATTGGTAATGCAGGTCTTCCTGGCTCATCAAGCTTATCAGCATATGATCCATCATCTGTGGCCTCGAGCATTAAGTACCATGCAGAGTTCACACCTTCTTTTTCTCCAGAACGTTTTGAAATTCCCAAGGCATACTTTGCTACAGCTGAGAGTATACGTGATGCTTTGATCATAAATTGGAACACAACTTACGAGTACTACAATGAAGTGAACCCAAAACAAGCATATTACCTGTCTATGGAGTTCTTGCAGGTAAATACTGAAGTATGCATTAGTTTTTGGTAGTTTTCCTGCTTTCTGTCAAGTGATGTCTAAAATGCATGATTCGATCTCTTGCAAATTGCTTTAATAACATGCATGATTCCATATCTTGCAAATTGCATTATATTTTACTCATTTAACGTGCTTTGCCTTTTATATAATAGCATAGATATTTTAATTATATAGCGTATATGCAGGGTAGAGCTCTTCTCAATGCAATTGGCAATCTAAAACTTACTGGTGAGTATGCTGCAGCATTGGAGAAACTCGGGCACAGATTAGAGGATGTGGCAAGAGAGGTTAGATAACTTTATTGATTCTTTGGTAGTATTTGTCAGGAAATTGCCTTCTTGAGAAATGCGTGTTTCCTTCAAAATAAAGGTAAGTTGGGCAGGATGTTATAAATTGATATAGCTAAATTTTATTGTTGGCTATTGTTCTGTAGGAACCGGATGCAGCCCTAGGAAATGGTGGCCTAGGTCGTCTAGCATCTTGTTTTTTGGATTCTCTGGCAACATTAGACTACCCTGCCTGGGGCTATGGACTTAGATATAGATATGGTCTGTTTCAGCAACTTATCACAAAAGATGGCCAGGAAGAGCTTGCAGAAAGTTGGCTCGAGGTTTGATTAGTTCTTTTACATTTTGTTATTCAAAGAATTGTGTGGTATATAATTTCAGTACTGTTGCAATCTATTAGCTGATTGATAATAATGTTTCTTTTCTTCGCAGAAAGGGAACCCGTGGGAAATAGTAAGACATGATGTAGTATATCCTGTTAAATTTTATGGTAAGGTTATTGTAGGATCTGATGGGAAGAAGCACTGGACTGGTGGAGAAAATATACAAGCTGTTGCATATGACGTTCCCATTCCTGGTTATAATACAAGAACCACAATAAATTTGCGGCTTTGGTCAACAAAGGTCCCTCCACGAGATTTTGACTTACCGGCCTTTAATGCTGGTGAACATACCAAAGCAGTCGAGGGCCAAATAAATGCTGAGAAGGTACATGGCATCTATCTGTCTTGTTACAGGTCTTATGATCCAATTTAGTGTGCAATTTTAAAAATTTGTACTAAAACTGTTGTGTTGCCTTATGAGGATCGACACTAAAAAGGAACAAAGGTCTTTTATCACAATATTCGTTGTTGAAGAACTCTGTTAACTCATATTATATGGAATGGATAATTTATTTATGATAATTTCATAACAACATATCCACTTAAATAGTCTGGTAGTGCAGTGTGCCTACCACTCAAAAGACCAGAGTTGAAATCCCCACTCCCCTGTGGCTGTGGGGGTTGCGTTAGGCAGTCGATAGCCAACATAAAAAAATAGTTGAATCTTTCAACATGGATTTGAGCAAGAATCCATTTACCCGGCCCTACTTATAGTGGGAGAAGGATTCACCATTTTTTAATATCATAATAACATTTTTTTCAAGAACATTATTAGGTTTGCTTTGGAGGATCTCTAAGATGTGCATCATAAATTCTTGGTTCACATAGTTGTTTGAGGACATTTGTACTACTATATTAACACAACTAATGCACAACTCAATTTTTAATCCATGTTCGAACATGCACATATAACTACTGGCCGAATTTTAGCTTGATGTATGTGCAGTAACAAATAAACTCACCATTTTTAGATATATTTAATTGCAGATTTGCTACATACTATACCCTGGAGATGATTCCTTAGAGGGTAAGACTCTTCGGCTGAAACAGCAGTATACCTTGTGTTCTGCTTCGCTTCAGGACATTATTGCTCGTTTTGAGAGGAGATCTGGAAATGTTGTGAATTGGGAAGAACTTCCTAACAAAGTTGCAGTTCAGATGAACGATACACACCCGACACTGTGCATTCCAGAACTTATTAGGATACTAGTTGACGAGAAGGGTTTGAGCTTTCAGGAAGCATGGAAAATTACCCAGAGGTAAACGCCTTTAACTTCCTAAATTGATGTTGCATTTCCGCCTTCAATTCTATGTGTTATTTTTTTTTCTGTCGGTTTTTGCTGTTTTGATGACTGCCAACTCTTGGAAAATTAACCTGAGACCAATTACTTCCTAAGTTGATGTAGCATTTCCACATTCAATTTAATGTGTTATCTTTTGTTGTCAAATATTTTGCTGTTTTGATGATTGACATCTCTTCTTATATTTCCAATTTGCTATTTCTAGGGTCGCTACATGGATTCTTGTTCAAATCCATGTTGAAAGATCCAAAAACATTTATTGTTGCTTGTCGGCTACCTAATGCAACCCCACAAGGAGGGATTTGAACCCTGGTCTTTTGAGTGGTAGGCACACTGCACTACCATAGGCACACTGCACTACCACCAGACTATTGAAGTTAGGTATTTTTCAAATGAAGTTCTGGGAAAAAAAATCTATTGCAACTAAACAATTTTAGCATTTTTTAGATTGAGCAGGCAAAAATACTATATATTTTGGCATAGTTTAAACAAAGTGCAGTTGCCTTGGTGACATCATCCAGACAGATTATATTGATCTTTTTAGTTTATTATATTATTTGAGTTAAAAAAAGTAGGAAACAAACTAGGGTGTCAGCTCAAATATATTAGGTCAATATTCATATTAAACAAACCATCTGAGTAGGAGGAAGCACATTCTGTACATAAAATCTCTCCATCTAAAGATTAGACCTTTATGAGCTAGCCAATGCGCCTAAAGGAATGCAACGAGCATCAATTGCGCGTTGTTGGAACAAAACCATGCACGGAAGAGGGAATCCCAAAATCTCTCGAGATTCAGAGAATCCACCCACTTGATTCCCAACTTAGCCTAGATATCTTTCACTTTCCAGCAAGTTAAGAAGAGTTGCTCCATCATCTCAATCTCCACCTTACATAACGAGTATCTGCTGTCTTTTCCCAAATAATTCTTGACTACCTCTCCTTGGATGATAATCTACCTTGCCATCTAGGGGTGCACATGGATCGGATTTTAGCTTAATCCGTGTCCAATCCAATTTTAATGGATTTTATTTTTTTCCAATCCATTCTGTCAAATATTTGAATCCAAACAAATCCAATCCATCGGATTGCGGATTGTGTCGGATTGGATCGGATTTTTTATACTTACATATTTCTGCTCAGTGGTGTACTCTTTGATGTTTGTACCTTATAGCACACTGACCCTTGATGTTTGAATTATGGCTCCAAATCGATAATATGGATAGATCTAAAGAAAGAATATTTGTAGAGCCCACAATCAAATTAAAGTTGGAGGACTCCTTTAATCCATTGTAAAATGTTGAAGACCACACGATCAAACTAAGGGATTATATTGAAGTTAGAATCTAAGTTCCTTTTTTTAGACGATTTTTGACAGATGATTCAGATAAGAACAATGCAAGTTACCAAATATGGATGCAAAAACTAATTAGATAGCAAAAACAAGCGTTCTCTTTGGATGGATATTAATGACATATGAGCTGAATTACATTGGTAAACTATATCAAAATCAAACTACTCCCAAGAACACTCTATAAGGCACTAACATATAATTGACATCGAAGAATCATAAGTTCAGACTCAATTGAGTATCCGAGACAAATTAATTTAAATATAGCCCACTAAGTAGGCATCGTACGCCCTATTTTAAAATTAACTTGAAATGGAATTTATTTGTCAGATTATACCTAGTCAAAATATACAAAATTTTTCTGAAAAGTATGAATCAAATTCGCATGTCAATTTAAAAGTAAAAATTCATTAATAATGGTTGTTTGTTCTTAGATGGGTGTGGTACATCTCAACATATAGTTGATCCAATTTCATACATAGGATATAGTTGCAAGCTGGAACAAGCAGAAAGGGCGAAGAATAAGAAATGTTGTACTAAGCAACTATCTTAAATCTATTTTCTTTTTAAGGAGCTAACTTGCAAAGAATAAGAAATGCATGTACTAAGCAACTATCATAAATCTATTTTCTTTTAAAGGAGCTAACTTGCTGCGGTGAGTCCCATCTTGAGATTTGACCCTTTTACTTCTAAAAAAAAGTTGCATCGTGCTCGGGACAAATGATATCATGTCAGAGAGGGACGCCATTGTGAGAGACAGATGTTGACATCATAAGGGAGGGGTGACATCATTGTACTAGACAGGGACAATGTTGTGCGCGGTAGGGGGCATTGAAGTGGATAGAGAGGGAGAGGAAACTGGTAGTTGAATATTGGCGATTGAGAGTGAAATGGGAGGGAGAGGGAATTGGGAGGGAAATGACCAAATAAGGTTCACAACATTACAAGTTAAACTATATTATATTATTTTTGAGATTTAGCCATTGACTTTCAAGAGAAAGAGACGGTAGTAGTTAGAGTACTTTATCTACCAAAAAAGAGATGAATGACATTGATTATAGCTTTATAGGAAATTACGGATGGGTGCAAATAGATACAATGTATGTACTATATTTATATATGTAAATATATATATATATATATATGTTAACGCATTAACGAATTGGATCGGATCGGATTTTGATAATGATCCGATCCAATCCATACTTTAACGGATTCGAAAAATTCCAATCTGATGTGATCCGTTAGAATGATAAACGAAACCGATCCAATCCAATGACAAGGGATTGGGTTGGATTATTGATTTTGTCCTGACAAGGGATTGGGTTGGATTATGGATTTTGTCCTATCCGTGTGCACCCTGACTGGCATCGTAACCAAAGGGATGCAATCATAAATGCATGGTGGTTAAATACCTTGGGTGCTCTGACAACTACAGTGCAATACTATGGCTGGACCCTAATTTTCCAAAGATGGCCAGACATGAATATGAATGCTAAACTGGAATGTTGGTAGAAACCGTGGCTACCGTCATGTAGGAGAAATAACCAACAAGAAAATAACCAAGTAATTGGGATATGAGTCAAATCAATGTTCCCACAAGATAGCAAATGAAGCACTATAGTCAAGATGTTACGACTTATCAGGAGTTTCGGAAGGTACAAACTAAACGGATCATGGAGCAAATAGATAATTGAGATCAAATAATAGTTAAATAGATATATCCCTCAGTAATAGAAGGTAGCAGACTTGGGGCTTATTAGAACTGCAACTTCAAAAGAAAATTTGACATAAATGAATGAGCTTATTGGAACTGCGACTTCAAAAGATTATTTGACATAAATAAATAAGCTATTGAACTCACTGACTAATTGGTAAAGAAAACAAAACAAAAACTAAACCTAACTTACGAGCTCAAGGACAATGGAAAGGGAGAGATGGCGTCTGACTAATTGGTAAAGAAAACAAAACAAAAACTAAACCCAACTTACGAGCTCAAGGACAATGGAAAGGGAGAGATGGCGTATGGGAGGGGAACTATAGTGGCCTTCGATGGTACTGGTGGAGGGTATTTAGGCGCTGGAGTTGTTGGTTGTGCTGCTATTGTTGCAGTCGGGTTGGTGGTGGTGATGGGGCATGCTACAAATATTCGTGGGAACAAGGGTTGTGCGTGGTTAGTAAGTTATATGGGAACCCACCTTTACCCATACCGGTTGACTCTAAACCCTTGAATATTCAACAAAATATTCCATATCGGATACTCGATATCATTTGATCCGTAGTATGTGGGGTTCTGACCCTATCACAAATGGGTACATGTGGGTCCCACTCGGAAGCTCGACCCATGGCCTAACCTTGTGATGCCCCATTCTTCTCGCCCCACCAACCTAGTATGCGGTAGTTGTTTGATAGGAATGCAAATGGTTGGATACTGCTACATAAATAGGTGTTATCATATCTTTATTCATTTTTAAGTACAAATTCGAATGCGGATACATATATTGGTGGATAAGAAAACTATATTATCATATCTTTAATAAATGGATACGGATGTAAAATGTATACGAAATGAATACGGATAATATTAGGAAATAGTGTTTATGTATTTCTTATTTCCTGTTTATGTAATGTCTTGAGTGGTTATTTTTCCTCTAGGGTTCCTCCATATAAAGGAGCTCTATGACCTTCATTGTTGTCTATACAATCTTGTACTATGTAAAGAAGAACCCAGACAAAAAGGTTGCAGTTGTAGAAGAGAAAGTCAATATTGAACCTTACACATTTAACTGAGTGATATCTATGATGATCGTTGGAAGAGAAAGTCAATGTTGAAGCTTACACATTAACTGAGTGATATCCATGATGATCGTTAGTCCACTTCTGACTACTTGATTTACTTTGGAATAAATCTCATCATATGGAGAAGCAAGAAGTACATTGTGTTGTCCCATATCGATTATCAAGATTGAGTATCATGTGATGACATTTAGGGATGTCGAAATGTTGTAGGTTCAGATTATGCTTGATGATATGGTTAATTCCAACAATATCCAGATGAACACCCTCCCAAAGAGTGAGGGGGGTCTTGGTGTGAGGCATCTCGATTCTTTGAACGAAGCCCTCTTGCTGAAGTGGGTGGGCCGTATTTGGGGGTGCACAGAGGACATCTGCACCTCACTTATTCGTCTGATTTCCAATGTGTCCGCTTCGGCTCCTGAGGGTTGTGGCCGTGGGCTGCGACCTTCTCCCTTCTGGAAGGGGATTCTGTCCGTCATTCCTCGTCTCCGTGCCTCGTTCAAACCGGTCCTGGGGAACGGGGAGTCTTTTGCCTTCTGGAAGGACGGCTGGACGGATGGTGGTGCGCTGTGCGGCCGTTTCCCCTGCCTTTTTGCCTTGGCCGCTGATCAGGATGTGCGCGTGGCTTCATGCTGGGCTGACGACAACTGGATGCCTTTGTTTCGCGAACTTCTTGGACCAGTGTTTGGAGGATTTTCTTCTTCTTCTGGACTTGCTGCGTGTCTTCGGAGGCCCCTCTGAGGAGCGCGACCGCTGGGTGTGGAGGGGGAATGGTTTCTCAGTCAAAAAAGCTTATTTAGCGATCTGCCGCCCCCCCACCCCCCTTTACGGTCGGCTGAGCTGGCGAGGCTGCGGCTTCTTCTGGGGCCTTGGTCTTCTTGAGAAAATTGGCTTCTTCCTATGGCTGTTTAGGAGAATGAGATTGATGACGCGTGACCGATGTGCAAGAATGCTTGGAACGGTCTCTGACACTTGTCTCCTGTGTGGTTCCATCATTGAGAATGTTGAGCATCTCTTCTTCTCTTGTCGGATGACGACGCCTATCTGGGTCTACCCAGATCTAGGCTGGGTTAATACAGGGAATCTCTCCTCTTTCTGCGAGTCGCTGGTGATGTCCAGGCATCGTCCAAGAAGAAGCCTGCTTCGTCTTGTGGCCATTGTTTGGGCTATCTGGTTGGCCAGGAATGCCTTGTTGTTCTCTGGGCAAAGGTTCTCTGTGGAGAACGTATGTATGCATGTATCAGGGTTATTAGACTCGTGGCTTTCCTAGCTGCCCCTTCTGTTCTTTTAATCCAAGTTTTTTAATGCAATTTCGGGGTGGACACCTCTGAGTGTTTCCCCCTTGTTTGACTTCAAAAAAAAACAATATCAACACTATCTATGATCTATCTTGCAAATAATCGAGTCCAATATGACCACATCAAGCATGTTTGAGGTGGATCAACACTTTATCTATACAATCTTGTATTATGTGAAGAACACCGACAAAAGTTTGCCAGTTGTAGAAGAGAAAGTTAATATTGAAGCTTACACATTTTAACTGAGCTATATCCATTGATAATTGTCATTCCACTTCTGACTACCTAGTCTACTTTGGAATAAATCTCGTCATATGGAGAAGCAAGAGTGCACTGTTGTGCCAGATCGATTATCTAGATTGAGTATCATTTGATGGCATTTAGGGATGCCGAAATGTTGTAGGTTCAGATTGTGCTTGATTATATGGTTAATTCATCAATATCTGGATGAAACACTACTTAATACAAAGCCATTACCAATCTTGCAAACAATCGAGTCCAATACGACCACACCAAGCATGTTTGAGGTGGATCGTGGATCGACACTTTAGCTGGGAGAATATCAATCCTAGTAAAATCTACTTACTCTATCAAATTAGAAGATCAAATCGTTAGTATGTTAACTGGGGTGGACATTTTTGCATGTTCCCCCGTTTTGACTTCAAAAAAACGTCGTCAGCGTGTTCAACAAAATTCTTTCCACAACACAACACATGATGAATGGGGATGAGTTGGGCATGATTGAGATTCATGCCCCACTTGAGAGGGAGCATTCAAATATTTCATATAATTAAATAGATCTTAGGTGTGGATCCATTGTCTCGTGTCTCTCTATATACTATATACCCACCCTTCCTTTGGATACTAATAGAGAGAAAAAACTAGCCACCTGAGAGAGGCCACTAGGTCATTGTTTCAGTGGCTTTCTTCCTCTCGTAGAAGAGGGTTTCCTTGTAAAACCCATGTCATCCTTGCACGATTGTTCTACTAGTCTTTTTAACATCTAGGATGCATCGTTATTGAAGAATATGTGTTAGGAGAAACAAATTGTGATGAAGCATGGGCTGTTGGAGGGGGCAGGCAGTGCCGACGACGTCGGAGGAGCGACAGGAGCTGTTGGAGCCTCGGGCGTCGCTTTAGATTTCACTGGAGGTGGCAGCTGGTGCTGCTGGGGCTCGGACTGACTTGCGCGAGACCATGGAATCCACAAGAGATGCAAGAGGTCCAGCCCTCTCTCCTTGTCGGCAGAGAGAGGGCTGGTGGTGGCGGCGGATTTAGGGTATTAGACTTCGATCTAGGATCGTTGCTCTGATACCATATTGAGGAGAGGAACGGATTAGATGTTTATTCCATAGAGCCAGGGTCTCTTATATAGAGAGAAAACCCTAGAGGGTACAAGAGTTACGGAACCTGAAGAGTCATGGGGGGTTACGGAATTTGAAGGGTCACAGAACCCGAAGGGTCACATAGGGTTACGATCTATGATAATTCTAACAGTTGTTAATGTTGATCGATGATTAATAAACATTGGAATTAGAATTAAAGTAGCCAAGTTAAGCACACTTAGAACACCTGTTTTGTTCATGGAAGACAATGAATGGCATTGAGATGAGTCATTTGATTCAAAAATGTACATAATGATTATTGAGACAATGCTTCTTTGGTATAAAGATTTATCTATTCACAAAAATAAATGAAAAAAATGTAAATCAATTCAATATTGTAAAATAGATTACCTAGTCATGGGGGGGGGGGGGTTTAGAACCAAGAGTTCCATGGAGAGGAATTAGGAAATATCGATATCAATATCATGTCGATCCGCCTGGTAGAAAATTACGTAAAAGCATTTTTTCAATAATTAAGATCATCTTAGTTATTAAAACAATAAATAACATACATATACACATTTATATGCAAGAATGATGTGTATTTAGCACATTAGTACACATTATATCGTACAAATCACTGGTTGTTAGTGCTGATAATTGACAGGTATGCTGACTGCTGAGATGTATTCTGGACCTGTGATTCTAACTTGATCAACATTAGACTTATTTTCATCTCTATTGCCAAAGAGGATGAAGTCCACCAATTGAAGAAACATCGTACGCACCCCCCTGTAGCAAAATACCCCACCAAACAGGGGTCTTGTTGTCCAGTCAACGAGCCCCGGGGGGGTGGGGGGGAGGGGGTTAAGGGGTTATCGAAACAAAAATTCATGACGTGTTTTAATACCACGAGTAGCAAAATAAGTATTGAAATCAAGCTTACAAGGTAATATCATTGCTATATGTAGATATCGGCAAAATATCGATGATATCGATCGATATATGGGAAATTTAATGAAACCATTCAATTTCGAGCGATATGGCTCTATATGGTGATATATTGCCAATATCTCAGGAGATATCAGTTGATATCCTAGAAAAGGATATCTATATGAATATCGGTACCCGCATCTCATCGATACCAATATGTCGGTGATATATCGACAACATGTCACGATATTGCCGACTATGTTCGAATATTCAAACGAATTAGAAGAACTACTTGTGCATGATTTTAAAATGATTCCTGTTCTTTAACAGTCTTGTTTGGACAAAATGTGAGCAGCATGAAACACAATCCATCTCCATGAGATATGTGACATCAGTCCATCCCCTTGTCCTATTTATTCAACTGTAATCTCACCATGAAATTATGCTCATACAAGAGTTCGTTTACATTCATGCTAACTATTTTTGATGCACGTGCTTAATATGATCTTTCAGAACAGTAGCGTATACAAACCATACTGTCCTTCCCGAAGCTTTAGAGAAATGGAGTTATGATCTTATGCAAAAGCTGCTCCCTAGACATGTAGAGATTATAGAGATGATAGATGAGGAGGTATTGGTTTGCATCTTTTGTTTACTGGGTTCTTGCATCTTTATTCTTGTATCTAAAATGAGCATAATGAGTAACGGCTAGCTTTTGTTGCCAATATTTGAACCAGCTGATTCAAACAATAATTTCGCAACATGGATCGGCAGACATGGATATACTTCAGAAAAAACTCAAAGACATGAGGGTTCTGGAAAATTTTGAGTTCCCAGAATCTGTTCAAAAACTTTTTGTGAAGCGTAAAAAGGTTGCACCAGTTAAATCAAAAGCGTCATTGCTGGTTAAAGATATAGAAGTGAGTACCAGACCTTCTAAAGATGAAGAGGTCGAACCAGAGGAGGAGGAGATAATAGAGGAGGAACCTACTCCAAAAAAATCTAAACTGCCAAAACTAGTTCGCATGGCTAATCTATGTGTTGTTGGTGGACATGCAGTGAATGGTGTTGCAGAAATCCACAGCGATATTGTGAAGAATGATGTTTTCAATGAATTTTACAAGGTCGGTGTATAACAATAATTGATATTCTTTTCCCTAGCTCAATTATAGATATTTGATGGGTTATTCAGAAAAATATGTTTTTTTAATTTGTGTGAATCTCAGTGCGCTTGTTAAGATATGTTTGCGGAAAGTTTTCGTAGCAAGTTTATTCACCTTCATAATTTCAATCTGCAATTGCTGGCAGCTGTGGCCTGAGAAATTTCAGAATAAAACAAATGGTGTCACTCCAAGACGTTGGATCCGATTCTGCAACCCTGAACTAAGTAAGATCATTACAAAATGGACCGGCAGCGAAGATTGGGTTGTACATACAGAAAAGTTAGCAGAACTCAGAAAGGTAATCGGCTGTTGCTTTTTTTTTTTGAGAAATCAACTGTTACTAATGGAAGTTTATTTCCTTGTTTGGTTATCCCTGGAAGGGTGAAGAGAGCGACGTGTTTTTTTTTGGCTTGCTATTAAATGATTCGATTCTTACTTCTAAAGAAACAAAATAATAGATTCAATATTTAGAAATATGCAGGTATTGTCACATCTGCAAACACCCTGACAGCATATTGGGCTGGTTTATATTGGATATGATGATAACCACCCATCTAAGCCCAGTCAAGTAGTATCTTTTTGAGAAGTCAAAAGATGGCTGCCTGGGATTGGCAGACGTCTATCCAAATATTTAAAATGCCCCCATACACTTTCACCCAGCCGTACATCTCCCCATCCCTACCGCCCTCAGATACTGTCTACTAGCAATGCATCTCCCTATTCCTTCTACTCCCCAGGCATACCAAATGTTCCTATTATAGTGCACTCCACTTAACTATAAAATCAACATGCTCATTTGTTATATTTTTTATCCAGATTAAAATTACATTCACTTATATCACATCGAACAATGAAAATTGAGGTAAAGTTTGTTACTAAATCTCGAATTTTCGTTGGAAAAATGGTGACCCCCATAGTGCTGATGCATATGGTCTTGGCTTGATGCTCTTCTAGAGTCTTGATGGTCAACTCCCATCAATGATGCGTGCTGCAATGGTTGTCCTTGAAATCCACCTCTCAAGATGAAACACGAGAACTCTCAATAAAACTTCATAGGGAAGCAAGCTCGAGCGAGCAAGATAAGAGATTATGCTCTTGTTATGGCCATGCAGCATTAAAAAAAATCCTGTCAATGCTGTATAACACATATTGAAGGGTATGGGATAATCCTCAAGCGTATCACGGAAGCGTGAGCGTCATATCGAATATGACGAGGAACGACTAGTCGGACTAGTCGTTCTATGCAGCGGAAATTAAATTTTTTTTCATGCGACGAAACCACATGATCCAAGAACACTTCTCGAACCGTTTCGTCTAAACCACAAACAATTAATAGGATTACCTCTTGAAGCGTGGTTGCGATCGAGTCTCTAAACGAAGAGACCTCTTGTCTCAAGTCCGATCCGACGGAGGAGACGCTTGCGAGCGCGGGGATGAATCGCGTGGTTCTCGCAATCCATGTTGATGATCCAAGCAGCGGATCTCCTGATCTCGGCACACGAGATCTGACGTCTTCTTCATGAGCGAGGCGCACCGAACGAGACGGAGATCCACGAGCAAACGATCGGGCATCATAACGACGACGCTGCGGCGATGGAGACTCTCTCTAGGGCATCCATGGTGGACGGCCATGAGAGAGGATGAGAGAGGGCTGACGTGTAGAGAGAAAGAGAGAGAGAGAGACTTATGTTCTCTTGTGTGTAGAGAAGATTAAAGGGGTGCCCTTTTATTTATAATATTTTGGGATCCATGGATCTCAATCCATGAGCAACACAAATCCAATGGCTCTCATTGATTTGTGTTTCTTTTAATGGTCAAGATTTGTGTTGGTAAAAACCAACAACAATTAATTTAATTTAGATTAATTATATATTGATAAATCAATATAAATCAATCCTAAAATTAAATCAATCTCATATGAAGATCAAGGAGTAGAGATTACACCAATCCATGATTACTGGGGGACGACCACCTTTTCCTTATAGGAGTTGGTGGCCGTCCACCATATATCTTTGATATGTAATCTCAAGCAATCTCATGAGATTGCATTACTCCTTGAAAATCTCCAAGATTTACAACAACAGTTGTTGTAAATTATTCAACAAAAATAATTCATAATTATTTTGTGAATATTGCAATCTTGTCATTGGAAAATTGTGAATCACATTTACAACCCAAAATAAAATGTGAATTACATTTTCAATTTAATGTTTAGTGTAAGTCCAATTCACATTAACATTTAATTAACAAATGTAAATTACAAATAGCTCTCTCTCTTATATATTGTAAATCACATTTATAATATTACGATTAATGTGGATAGTGTTATCCACATTATTCATAACTATGATAATTAAATCACATTTAATCATCTTGGATCTCTATTCTCATGTGCCCAAATAATATGAATCACATTCACATTATTTACATCTTTGATAATTAAATCACATTTATTATCTAGTATAAATCTCCTTATAATATGAATCAAATTCATATTATTAATGATAATTAAATCACATTTAATTATCCATTTTCTCAATGCTCGGATACATATTATCAACAATGGAATTATCCTGAACCCTTTCAAGGATAATGCGGTTTCTCCGCGAATACTTGGAGATAAGGACAGGGCGATTGTATTGTTCCACGTATAGTGACTTAGATATTGAGATCACATCTCAAATCCAGATCTCGGGCCTCCCATAGATGCTTGATTAAATCAAGACCGCAAATCTAATCTTCTCATTGCATCTGAATCACATTCAGATCAATGTCCAACATTTGGACTAAGATTAGAATACTTCTCTATTGAGAGGAGTCACTAAAATTTAGATCTGTTTCATCATTCCCTAGGAATGGAAGTGTCATGGTTATACAACCGTTTATGATCACATCACCCTCAGGTATTCCCAATACTTGTACATCCTGCATATTGGAAGACCTAGAATAATCCCGAAGTATAAGATCAATTTTACACTGTCTACTTCAGGGATTTATCATTAAGTTTCTCATTCGATCATTGGGAGTTGGTATCGATCATTTACTTTCCAAAAGCATATATCATACCTAGGTGTTGATCATATACTTTCCAAAGTATATATCAAACCTACAAATTCAGTCAAGCTTCCAAAGCGAGACGACCGTGCACGGAATTTGATCTTCCCAATATCTCATGAGTGAGCTCATGTCTTCCGGTTCAGTAATGAACCTGTATGATCCCTTTGAGAGATCGTATTACTCATGTGCCCTTGCATGCACACCAGCACGCCGGTGTATAGACCTTGATTAGGCATCAACCTATTGGTCTGCCAAATGTACATACTCAGACATATAGTAACACATCTGTCTCCGGTCAGAGGATGCGTGCCTATATCATGACAACATACGATATATGACTTTGGTTATCTCGATCTCGTTAAGTCAACTCTTTGACCTAACTTATCTGACACCTCTGAATCTCTATTCCTATGCAGAGGACCTGCATCAAGAGGTCGGTCAGATATCAACCTAACTGAGAAAGGATTGCCATCTCCTACTCAGGCTGGAGATCATCTCTTAACAATCATTTGATGGTGCTTGATGAGTCCTCAATCTAACTCATTAGATGTTCATCCAAGCACCAGCCTCTATGATTCAGTATTTGAATCAACAGCTGTATGATCATCAAGATGGCCATGGTACATAACCCTAATTGTACTAAGGGACCTATTATGCAAACTATGTATTCTTCATTTCAAATTAGGGAATGATATTTGCAATAACATTTATTGCATAATGGCTCACCGTGGGCTCGCATGTCCAACACATACATCTTGCACCTTGAGCCCGAGCTTATGCTGGATCTTACATGGCATGTGCATATGCGTGTTTCCAACAATATGTCCCTAGTTTCCCAATACTAGCCAGATTGCAAGCCAACTTATAATGCTATCATTTTTCATGCCATCATTTTTCACTCTATGTGTGAGGTTAATACAACAAATCATAACTCGAAATGTCAGTGAAATTCACAGATATTTCAGTTCTGTTGGTTGGCGAAATTGAAACCGATGTGGTGAATTTCGAATGATGGTTTTGTCTTTTCATGACTTTGAGACCGATTTCGGCAAAATATCGGCGACATGTATATATCAGTTTCCTTCAATCATTGATATGTAATCTAAATTTAAGGCCTTGCAAACAAAATTCCCGCAAAAAGTTGATTTTTTCTGCAAGGGTATGTTATATATCCATTCACCAACAACCCCCTTTAATATTGTCAACTCCATGGCTCAAAATATTGATGAAATTTGTCGATATTTTGGTACACATCGACTTGCTGGTATGGGGGGGGGGGGTGATGCCCTTTGTCGATAGATTGGAGATATATCGCCATATCGACAATATTTGACTCACTTCCTTCAATTGTGAACGGAAATATGGTTGATTTGGGCCCATTTCGCCCATATTGCATGAGTTGCCTTCCCATTTAGCATATATGTTAGCCATAGTATATTTTTTACATGTAGTGAGACATTTGTCTAGCCGGTTGGCTTTAACCGCCAATGTTTGAGGTTGCATAATTAGCTCTTCGTGTCTGATTGAACAGATATGTCAAGATTCCCCAAACATGTTCATGACATATGTAATTAATGTAGTATCCATTATGCATGTGCTCAATATAGGTATTTGATTTTAGATTATTTTCGATAACATAATTATGTTTAACTGCGGTGTTGAGTGACGAATTTGTCTCCAACCTATTTATGTGGCAAGTATTCCTACTATTGTATTGGTATATGATTTAATTTTAGTTTATGAGAGTGTTATTTGTTATTTCAACTAAGTTTTGCATTATACATGACTAAACATCATACGACATGCCTTACTGAGAATGCTTGTGCTGGACTCAGAGCTAGGAGTAAAGCAACTACCAACTAGGGGGTTCACAGAGTGCAGTCCGTCTCGCAAGGAGGGGGTTTCAAGAAAGATTGGAAATATCAATTTCTTTTATATTGATTTTGAGTTTATATATTAAATTTAAAGGATATTTCACTCTGGTATTGAATATATATTACTTGCGATGAGAATGTTTCTGTTAGTAGTACGATGTTGTGGATGGCTGCCACATCTAACAAACTCAGGTATATATTATAATTGTTTGAATTTGGAAGCTGCATATCAACTTGTGTTAATTATGATGATACCACTACTGGATAACTTGTATTTAGACCTCTATTTTAACAAATAAGTGTATATTTCTATATTTTTTTATTGATAACACATAGGGAGACTTAAATTTCGAAAAAAAATCAAATTTGATATATATTTCCCTATTTTTGACTGTCTTGGGTGAAATATCAGCAACTTGTCAGTGATATTTTTCCCCAAGTTAAAGAAATTTGCAAGCGAATTCGACATTTAGAGGCATGGTCAACAATAGGAAAACTATGATCAATTTCTCGATAGGTTGAACTGCAGAGAGGGTATCCGACATCCGTATTATTCATCTATCTTCTTATGAAGAACTTGGTTTCCAACTGGTGATGTTTTAGTAGGCACATCATTGTTCTCACCCGAGGTGGTGGTTGTGGCAATCCTTGACAGAAGAGAATCTAGTGGTCTGTGAGACATCGACAGGCTTTGTGTATGTGGACAACATGCTACGGCCCTTCCATCTGCAACAAAGTATCAACTTCTTAAACTTCTGTCTAAAAACAATCATATGAAAAAAGGGAGACATTGTTTCCTTCCTCGAATCCTATCAACAAGTTTTTATCAATGTAACCCAATGGTTTTCAGTTAAATCCACAAGCATTAGGAAGTTGACCTTTAATGCATTTTTTCCTCGAACCATCATCCAATCAGAATTGGGAATCACGACCACAACTTACTATCCTCCTCAAAAGAGGTGAAATCTTGGCAATCACCTACAAATTTCTCTTCAAAACAAAACAGAATCATGTGTTGTCCTCACACTTTCCCACCCATGTCACGAGCTTATTATAGATGAGTATGTGAGTCTTCATTTTGTACTTCATGAAAGGGGCCACACATCCATCCACATCTTGGTACTTTTGAAAAAAACCTTATCCATCGGGTATATTCCCTCGCCTACATAGGTCAAGGGTCCTGTTAGAGTGAACACTAGGAAAAAGTAACTAATATTTTTATGAGTGGAGCTGCAGAGAGGGTAACTCACATCATCATTCTTCATCTATCTTGTTGTGAAGGCCTTAATTAGCTACCATTGATGTCTTAATATCAACATTAGGATTTTGATTTGAAGTGGCAGCTTCGACTTTGAAATGATGTGGCGATCCTGAATCCTAAGATGATTTAGCGTTATCTATGATAGTTGTAGAGCTTTGTCAACTTGGACCTTAGATGAGGGCCCATCCATCTGCAATAGAGGATTTGCACCCCGAGAAAACCTAAAAGGTTAATGAACTTGCCAAACTTTTTGCATGAGAGCAAAGGTTTTAAAAGAGCGGCCCATCGCCTTCCTCCTCACATCCTAGTAAAATATTTTTATCATTGTAGCCCATTGGTTATCAGTCATATCCACAAGTATTATGAAGTTGGTCTTTAACACACTTTCTATTGAAAAATTAATTTTAGTCAGAATCAGAAATCACTACCTCATCATTAGTCTTGGAAAATGCTAAGATATGATAAATTTTGCATGCCATTTCTCATTGAATTGGACTCCTTTATCTAGAAGGGAGTCTAGGGTCTACTGAAATAATCACTTACATAAATTATTCTCACATTACAGAATAACACTCATACACTTAAAATACTTTAATACTCCCCCTCAAGCTGGAGCGTTGATGTCCATCATGATCAGCTTGGAGACACACTTGGTGAATAGGGACTAAGTGAGCGGCTTGGTGAAGACGTCAGCTGTTTGGTCTTCTGAAGTAATTGACTCTATCTTGATGTTTCCTTGTTGAATCATATCCCTTGTGTAATGACAATCTACCTCTACATGTTTGGGCGCTCATGGAAGGTAGAATTATTTACAATGAATATTAAAGTAGTATTGTCACAACGCATGATCATAGGACTTGGATATGGTAAGTGTAAATCCTTAAGAACAGACTTGATCCACATTAGTTCGGTGGTAGCTTGGGGTAGGGATGAGCATGGGCCGGGTTGGACCGGGCCCTGAAGGGCCCGGGCCCAAGCTCGTTTAAAAAATTCGGGAAGCAAGGTTGGATAAAGGTTCATGTTAGAAAATAAACATGCGGAAGCAAGTATCAGAAATAAAGAATAAACATCATTGAACACGGGATTTTACGTGGAACCCTACTCCGTGAGGAGCGGGATGAAACCACGGGACATGGTTGTAAAAGTCGCCCGACTGTCCCGACTAGTAGGTCCGATTAGTCTAGTCAGTGGGGTGGCCGATCCAGTACCGACTAATTCCGACTAGGTACACTAGTCGGCCAATTTTTTGCTTGGAGATACCATATTCTTATATGTTTTGCTTTTTTATAAGCAAACTTATTATAATATGTGTAGTGTTTTATTTAAATTCAATTACTTTTTTATTTTATTACGATAGTATAAAAATGTACAAAATCTATGTATAAAAATGAGTTATATATTTAAAATAATCGTAAAAGTCAAAGCCGATTAAAGTCCGACTAAATCCGATTAGTCATCTGACTATCGATTAATCCTTAGTCAGTTACCCGGCTGTCTGAGTACCGACTACCGACTTTTGCAACCTTGCCACGGGAGAAGCCCTCAAAGGGGCATATCTTGCATTACTTTTTCTCATCTGATACATGAGGTCTGGGGCTCCTTATATAGCCTCCACAGAGCCTCCAAGTCCCACCACTACTAGATGTGGGACTAAATTCTTGGATGGGGTAAATGGATCCTGGAGGGACCCATTTACCCATCTCCCTCATATATGACGAATACAACTTATACTCCAACACTCCCCCTCAAGCTGGAGCATGCAATGCTCAGCTTGGACAAACAGAAAGAAACTCAACTCACGCTACAGGGCCCAGGAGGGCGGGAAGATCTGGGCTCGCCGAAGGAGAGAGACGCCTGGAGCTCTCGACGAGAGGCGCGAGGACGAAGGTAACACCGCCATGGGCTTGTGGTGAAGATATGGGAATCACACTGGGAATCGCGCGGGGCTGGGGTGCGGCGTCTGTGCGCACCTGGGGGCATGCATGTGATGCTGCGAAGAAGAAGAAGGTGCCGCTTGGGCGCCTGGACAGAGAGCAGCGCCGCCTCCGATGTTTGCGCCGTGGAATGAACCATAGAAACTCCAGAGATCTGAACTAGAAATAGAGTTCTGAATTGAATCTAGGGTTCCAGAACGAACCCTCTAATTTCTTGATCTTGTGCAAACATTAACGATACTAAATCTTCAACAATCAAATCTTGACAGAAATATTAGGGTTTGAACAGAAACCCTAGAACCGAATCTCGAACATAAAGAAAACATAATGAAGAACTTCGAGAATCGACCCGCTCTGATACCATGTTAGAAAATAAACATGCGGAAGCAAGTATCAGAAATAAAGAATAAACATCATTGAACGCGGGATTTTACGTGGAACCCTACTCCGTGAGGAGCGGGATGAAACCACGGGAGAAGCTCTCAAAGGGGCATATCTTGCATTACTTTTTCTCATCTGATACAGGAGGTCTGGGGCTCCTTATATAGCCTCCACAGAGCCTCCAAGTCCCACCACTGGTAGATGTGGGACTTAACTCTTGGATGGGGTAAATGGATCCTGGACTCATACATGACGCATACAACTTATACTCCAACAGTTCAATAATAGAAAATGTTCTGATTGAAAAAATGAATACTAACAAATTCAAGAATAACCAATCGAATTTAAACCAAAGACTAAATAAGGAAAAATAATTCTAAATTGAAATATAATGATCAACTCATATGTCAGACGCCTGACTTTCTTGATTTATAAACATTGTATGAAGACAAGATACAAGAAGAGGGTGCACATGAAAGAGGTTGGAGTTTTCATGCGTGTAAGATGTAGGAAAGGATTCGGGCCCTCTTCGGGCCGGGCCCGTGGGCTGGGTCGGGCTGAGTCGAGCCAAGCCCGAACCCGGCCCAAAAAAAATTTTGGGCTTAAATATTAGGCCCAAGCCCGGCCTAGTGTTCATTTGGGTCTGGGTCGAGCTTTTTGGGCTGGGCTTCGGGCTGGGCCGGCCGAACCCAATGTCTTCTTCCCTCTTTTTTTCTCCCAACATCGAAGGTGCACTGCCTGGAGGTCTTCCATGGTGCATATACATTTATGCTTGTTGCAGATGATTCCCAAATGGATAGATGTCTGGAGGATGGCGGAGAAATTAGGATTTTCGGGAAACCCTAGAATTGGTTGCCGTTGATGAAGAAAAATAGGTTTCAAGAGACCCAAGAACTGAATCTAATAATTGAATCTTGAACAATACAAAAATAAGTCTTCAAGAATAAATCCTCGAGAATCGAACTCACTCTTATACCATGTTAGAAAACGTGAACGTGGAAGCATAATATCAGATATAAAGAATAAACATGAAAGAATAACTGGATTTTACGTGCAACCTTACTTTATAAGGAGCGTCATGAAACCACGGGAGAATGTCTCAAAGAGCTGATGTGTTCATTGCACTTTCTTTAATATGATACAATAGGTATGGGGCTTCTTATATAGCCTCCACTGACTCTCCAAGTCCCACAGATAGTTAATGTAGCACTAAACCACTGGATGTGGTAATTGGACCCTGGAGGGATCCAATTACCAATCTACACAAGAGTGATGCATATACTCCAACATAGACATCGACTTAGAAACGAACCCTTCGTCATCACATGCACCGTTGTAGCCGATATTGCGGAACTCGACAACGTATCCGGCTGGCACGACCTAGAAATACATGTAATAAATAATGCTACATGGGGTAGATACTGTAAGTTTTGGATATCCGGATCCGGGTTCGATATTTTGAAATGAAACCAAATCTGTATCTGTATTCGAGTTTTTTTAAAATTTGATATCCTTATCCATACTTGGATTCGATTGAATGTCGGATACGAACATTTGTATTAGGTGTTTTTTCGAATACGATAAGAAGAAATCCATACATATTCGTGTCCATTTCCATCCCTAGTCGTACATATACATATCCATTTATCTAATATTAACTAATTTCTTTTTAATAGAGTTGGCGGTACTTCTACGGGTACCCGCAGGTACCCATTACCCGTTGATATTAACCGGGTACCCATTCGAATGCGGTGGGTTGACCCATGATCCAATAACATTGGGTCGGGGCAAGTCACAATCAAATAGGTCGGGTACCCACCCATGAACACCCCTACGGAGTAGTTACACTTAAATTGTGATATCCTAGTTTTAAATTTAACCGGATGCCTTATTTTCTCTGTAGTGATGGATAATGATCTTGGAGAACCTTAGACATATCGGGCAACTCCACCTCTAGTGATAGATATCCTAGTTAAATCTCTCCACTATTAGAGGTATCTTGCATCTAATATTATTTGTTGCAATCTGAGTCTAGATCTGGGTTGTTGGGGGAAAACTGACATTGGCATCCTATTCGGTTGGGCCTAAGTACTGACAATTGAATGATTACGTCCAAGTTTTCAAGTAATAGTCTCACCTCTTACTACTCGCAATATGTAAGAGATGCCTTTAAGCAGGTGGCCGTTTGTTCCAATCAACATTTTTTTAGTTATGTCTAGCAGCGGCTCACTATACATTTTCTCTATTCTAGATGTGTGCTGCTTTTATCCCAAATTGGGATGCCACCCAGGTTTTTTCTTAAAAAAAAAGATGTGTGCTGCTTTTGATTATTTGAATTGCAATAATAGCCATGAGATCCAGGGGACTGTGTGGTCTATTTCAGAGGAGTTGATGCTTTCTGTTTGTCAGTACTGTGCTTGAAATCCTAGTTGACTTCTCGTGCACGTGTTGAATTGGTAGTCTTAGTCCAATCTTTCTTGACAAGGTTTCAATAAGAACAAATGACTCATTATGCCCTAGAGCTTATTTACAGGCATACCTCTCATTCTCGCACTATTCTCACATAATAATCATTAAAACTTATTTCTCACCATTTTTGATGACAGATTTATTTATTGCATTTAGATGCTTACCATAGAACCAAATGTATCCGTGGAATATGTTATTACCTTCCCTACATTACATACTAGTCATTTCCTTGATTCATATCCATGCGACTGCAATTACTTGAAAAAAAAAGAAACTGTAAATGGATTTCACAAGTGCAAGAGCAAAAGGTGCAGAAATAATAAAATGTGTAACTTGATTTGTGTGGTTATAATCTGAAGCATTATATGTTTGTCTCCTCTAATAAAAAACCAGATGAACTCCAGAAGTGTGTAATAAATTAATAATACTTAGCCCTTTGATAAAAAATAAAGTAAATGTATTGTTACTATTTACACAAATTCTTAGGAACTTGCTAGAATATCTTAACCTTATGTGGAGTGTAGATCATAAATTCATTTAAAAGCATCATAATCAATTGTTGCATGTCCACTCTCTAGATGGATTTTCTTGCAATCCTTTCTGGTTTTAGTTGCAGGAATTTTCGTCCTTTTCCTGCTTCAGATTCGTTTCCCATGATTCAACAGTTGTCTGAGTGCAATACTGTAGCCTGTCTTTTTTCCCCAAAGCTAAGACATCGCATGATGGCTTGGAAGACTAACGGTTGCTTCTAATGTCACCAGTATGCTGACAATGAAGATCTTCAAAGGGAATGGAAGGATGCGAAGCAGGCCAATAAAATAAAGGTTGCCTCATTTATTAAAGATAGAACAGGATATGATGTCAGCGCAGATGCAATGTTTGATATACAGGTATTTACCTACCATATCTGGAAAATGGATAATGCTTGCAGCACAGGCTGATTATGTGTGCATCAGGTTAAGCGCATCCATGAATACAAGCGCCAGCTGCTAAACATTCTTGGAATTGTTTATCGTTATAAGAAGATGAAAGAAGTCAGCGCAGAAAAAAGAACCTCAAAGTTTGTTCCTCGGGTTTGCATCTTTGGTGGGAAAGCATTTGCCACATATGTTCAGGCAAAGAGGATAGTTAAGTTCATTACAGATGTTGCCGCCACAATAAATCATGATCCAGAAATTGGGGATCTGTTGAAGGTATATTATATACAGTATAAATCTTTTTGTCCTCAGTCATACGTCAACTTATAGACAATAATCCACATGAAGAAATATATCCTTTTGTGGAAGGAGAAGAATGAATTATTTATTTATGAGATCCTAGGGTTGTCTTACGTAGAGAGGAGAAACACTGATGAGAAAATTACATATTAAACAGTGAAATTAAACAGTGAAAGATAAATATATTTCTCAACAGCTCTATTACTAATAGTTTCTGCTTTATACATTAAATGATTTTATTGACTGCTGAGATTCGGGGTTTTTCTTTTTTCTTGGACTATAATATTTGAATCTTTTAGCTGCACTGTTTTCCTGCATACTTTTTCAAGGCATTTCTGACAGGCTTCTGTCTGCCCTATTTGTACGGATTGAGTGTCATCTTATGCATTATATTGGTATATCTCATCATTACCTATGTTGTAATTTATAATATTTGGTTTATAGGGAGAAAAAGTGATGGATGAATTTTATCAGTCAAACCCCAATACCCATACTCCTATACCCACAAACAATACTCAGAATGTTCTTTAACTGAATTCAATAGAACGAATGGTTAGGATCTAAGGCATGTCAATAATCTCCACCTTGACTTGAATCTTCTGAGAAGCTTTGCCAAGTTTCGATGTGCCGTCGCTAGCCTTTCTTGAGGCTACTGCCAACTGTCGATATTAATCAAGTCCAAACAATGTTTTGACTTACTTCCATGAGCTGCCTTTGTGAACATATCGATTGGATTATCTGTCATGCTGACCTTCTTCACCTTGTTCATCTTCTCAGAACGAATGTAAGTATCCATCATATATGTGCTCGGTCCTCTCATGATGCACCTGATCATTTGCTAGGCATATTGCACTGAGAAATGTTGCAATATACAATAGCATAATCTTGTTGTAGGTTGAGATCTCCAACTAAGCCCTTCATCCATATGCCTTCATTTACATCTTCTGTCAAAGCCATATGCACTGCCTCCGTATTAGAAAAAGTAACCGATGGTTGTAAGGTGACCTTCCAACTGATGAGTGAACTCCTCGAAAAAGTAAAGGTGTAGCCTATCATAGGTCTTCTCCTATCAACATCTACATCATAGTTTGAATATGAATATCCAGCAACCAAACACTATGAATCAATTTTGTAAATGTGGTCAATGTCAGATGTTCCTCTCAGATAGTGAAAAATTTGCTTCACTGCCCGTTAATGCTCCTTCCCTGGATTCTCCATGAATCTACTAACAACACTCACGGCATGAACGATATCAGGTCTTGTGACCATGGTATACATAAGATCCTCAATTGCATTGACATAGTGAACATGTGACACGTATTCCTTCTCTACATTTGACTGAAGTGCGAAAGAAACTGAGATATGAATATTTGCAACGAATGAAGTACCTAGAGTCTTGTCTTAAATATCCCAAATCTCATTAGAACTTTCTCAATGTAGTTCTTGTAAAAAATGATGAAGCCTTCTCCTACTTTAAGTAGGGTTGGCTACATGGATTCTTGCTCCAATCCATGTTGAAAAATCCGACTATTTTTTTACGTTGGCTGTCGGCTACCTAACGCAACCCCACAAGGGGACATTTGAACCCGGATCTTTTGGGTGGTAGACCCACTGCACTACTACCAAACCATTAGAGTGGGTGCTTATGAGATAAGAAAAGTTTTCCGTCTGCATGATCCCTAATTATCTCCATCCCAAAAATCTTCTTCAATGCACCAAGGTCATTCATGTCAAACTCTGAACTAAGGAGCTCAATCATAACCAAGGTTTTAAAAAACGTGAGGCGTATCGAGGCCTTTTCCCAGTATTGCCTCGAGGCGTATCGAGGCATAAGCCTCACTCGTGAAAGAAAATTTTTCAAAAAATATAATAATTAATCGTAATTACTATTTACAAGTTCTAGAAATTAAATAGTTATGATTAAATACATAACTCCATGATATTTCAAGGCTAACATCATGGTTTAAACATCCAAGTTGTTATATAACTCTCTTTTTTTGGAATCTAAATCTATAAGGTGTCAAGTAAATATGGATATGCAAGCACAATAGTGAGTAACTCTTCGCAAAATTTAAAGTTTGAATAAAATTTAAATAAAGGGACTAGATGTAACACACTATTTTCAAAATTAGGTGAGATACGTGTGTTATTCAATTGAGAAGGATAAGAGAGTAAGCAGTGAATCAGTGATTACTATTTACTTTACCATAAGAATTAGGAGATAAAATACTCGAATATTGCATGTTATGACCATCTTTGTTCATGCATGCTTTTATGTGCATTAATTTAGTTCCGATTAAATAGAAGAAAAGATGAGATATGTTTCCAAAAATATACTTTTCTAAATTTAGGTCAAAATAGGGGACTTGCATCCGAACTCTAATAAAGAAAGCATTTATGCTTGATTCATATTAAAGAGTAAAGACATTAGATTTAAGGACTCAAGACTCATTTTTTTATTCATGTTGATTTATAAAGAACGTGCATAACAAAGTGAAAATAAGCTTAATATGCTAATAAACTAAAAAAATGCACTTCAGTGAATCATGAGCTTAAGGACTTGAAAATACTTGTTTACGAAAGATTAAAAGCTCACAATCAAAAAGAAAAGAAAAAAATATTGTAGAAAAAAATATAAAAAAATAGCTCATATATGAGGCAGCGCCTCGCCTCGAGGCGCGCCTCATAAGCCTCGAGGCACACGCCTCACTGAAGCTGAATGAGGCTATAGCCTCGAGGCGTATGCCTCAGCGCCTCGAGACGCGTTTTTAAAAACAGTGATCATAACATCTATGGTACTCCTCTTCTTAGCAGCAATAAGCATGTCGTCGACGTACATTAATAGATAAATGACGGGCTAGTCCTCCACCTTGATGTAGTAAACACAATAATTGTATGCGCTTCTATTAAAACCAAGATCGATCATGTAGCCGTCAAACCTCTTGTACCACCTCTTGGGAGACTACTTAAGCCCGTATAAGGACTTCTTCAATCTACACACATGTCTTCCTTATGTTGGAAAGCGGATCCCTCTAGTTGGCTCATGAGAATACCTTAGAGTGCACCATGCAAGACATTTGTCATCATTATCCAATTGCTCCATCTCCAAGTCTCGATTTGCTACCAGTATGATGGATGTATGCCTTACAATGTGAGATGATATCAACGGGAGATAATATCTCGTTGTAATCCATACCTTCCTTCTAACTATAATCCTTTGCAATAAGACATGCATTGTATCTGATGCCTTCATTGCCTAAGATCCCTGTCTTTTTCTTGAAGATCCATTTGCAGCCAATGACTTTCCTCCCCTTTGATAACTTGACAAGCTCACATATCTAATTCTTGTGAATAGACTCCATCTCCTGACCCATAGCAACAATCCACTGCCCTGATTTTGCCCTTGCTATAGCCGCTTTGTAAGTGAAGGGTTATGGAGACGTTGCCTCCTCAACAACTTGTAGTGCAAATACGATCATATCCTTGAAGTCATGCCTTTGAGGCGGATGTGTCTCTTTTTATGGGGCCTATCAATAGTAACACTTCGTTGCCTCTCCTCCGGTTGCTCAGATTCATGATATTTCATCATTAACGTGATAAAAAATGGTGTGATCAATTGCTTGGTTACTACTTGGTGTCAACTCGATTTCTACATGGTTATGCATATCATCACATGTCCATGCATCAACAGACTCGCTCATCGAGTAAAGCATGGAATTCTCATCAAATGAAACATTCATTCTAACAATATCTATGCTTCGAAGGGGATTCTATACCCCTTAACTCATGCACTTTAACCTGTAAACACGCTTTCTTTGCCCTTGGCTCCAAAGTTCCTTCACTTATACGATAGTATGCAGTACAAACAAAGACACGTAAAATAGAATAATCAACATGATTACCATACCATACCTTCATGTGTGGCATGCAATCAATAATAGATGCGGGACTTCAATTCACTAAATAAAAAGCTGCATTCACAATTTCATCCTAGAATGCTCTACTAAGACTAGCATTAGATAGCATAAACCTTCATCTCTCCAGAAGTATCTTGTTCATTCGTTTTGCAACTTCATTTTATTGTGGTGTATCTTTAACAGTGTGGTGTCTTGTAGAACACTCCTTATAGAACTCATTGAACTTTGATAAACATAACTCTAGCCTGTTATCAGTACGCAAACTCTTCACCATCTTAGAAGTTTGTTTTTCCACCAAGATCTTCCACTTCCTGAAAGTTTACAATGCCTTATTCTTGTGCTTTCTTATGTACATACGGACCATCATGGAGTACTAATCAATAATGGACAGAAAATACCTAGCACCTTCCAAAGATAGGACCCGTGAAGAGCTCCAACAATCGACATGAATGTAGTCTATTATCTCCTTTGTCTTCTGAAGTGCTTTATTGAAATGCTTCATATGACGTTTCCCAAACACGTAATGCTCATAGAACTATGACTTGCACGCCTTTAGATCCTCGATGAGACCCTTATACTTGAAGATTGTTGGAGTATTCGGTTGTGCGCTTCTGATATTGTAGATGGGTAAATGGATACCTCCATGATCAATTTACCCCATCCATATGTTTAGTCCCACATCTACCAGTGGTGGGACTTGGAGGCTCTGTGGAGGCTATATAAGGTGCCCCAGTCCTCTTATATCCATTGAGAAAATGCAATGCATAACCTGGTCCTTTGAGGCCTTCTCCCGTGGTTTCATCCCACTCCTTAGGGAGTAGGGTTCCACGTAAAAATCCTTGTGTTCCATGTATCATATTTTTTTGTTCTTATGCTCTGTTTACCAATTTGCTTTCGTGTTCTCTATTTTTTAACATGGTATCAGAGTGGGTTCGATTCTCGAGGATGTTTATGTTTTTATTCGAGATTCGATTATCATATACAGTGTTTATTGTTCTTAAAGATCATTATTCTGTTCAAGTTTTGTAAGTTCTAGGGTTTCTATTGGAACCGTAATTTCTGGAGTTCTGTTCATGATCATGCTCGTTCAAGTTTCGTCGGCATCTTATTCACGGTTCTAAATATTCTGTCTTGCAAGAATAGATGTCTATATCTGTGTTCTAGGGTTTCTTATTGAAACCCTAATCATCTCGTATCCAGCAGGCAGCGAAGTCCTTGTCCAGGCCGATGACCATGCAACTCTCTTTCGAGATGCAGGCGACAGACTGAAGAAATGCAGGCGGTAGGCCGAAGACCACGAAGGACACGCCCTAGTCGCATCATGCGGCACTCTGAAAAGAAGAAAAAAAGGAGGCGCCACTAGTCCCTGCGCACGAGGCTCCAGGCGGAGCTCCTCCTCCATCGGCATCACTGGAGGCGTGAGAACCCCAGATCTCTGTCACAAAGATGCTGTACATCATATAAGTACAAGCCTCCTCAACAGCAAAAACGGCGCGCGCCCTTCATCCAGTTCCAGGCGGCGACCCTCTTTGCGCTCTGTTGCGCCGATCACCTCAGGCAACAACCTCCTTCTCCAAGCCCTTTCTCCAGGCGATCACTCGCAAGCGAAGCCCATCGCCGCCCAACGCGCAGGAGGAGCCCCCGTGCTCCTCTCCAGCGAGCTCTCTCCGCCAACCCTGGCGCAGGTGGCTCTCGCCAGACCGCAACCCCTTCAGCAGGTCCCAGCCACAGGTGGCGGCGGTTCCTCTCCCCAACCCGCTCTCCAAGCTCCATCTCGCACGATCTCCATGAGCTCTTCGAGCATCCAACGCATTTGCGGCTCCTTCGCATCGTAGCGGCAGCGACAAAACAAGAGCCCCCCTTCAGGGGTGATACGTTATGAAGGAGGGTTCCCAATTGGGAACCCTAAACGTTGCTGCCTCATTTATAAAAAAAATCTGTTATTGTAAAAGGCCAGGAGGGCTTCGGCTACTGAAAAAAAGAGGCTCAGAAAATTTGGGGTGCTCATTGTTATAAAAAAAGAGAGAATATTGGGCCCAAGTGGGCCGAGAGGATTTTTTTTGTAAAAAGGCGTGTACATACAAAAGCCATACACAATTCAAAAAAAAGGAAAAAAATGTGTTTCAAAAAAAATTGAAAAGTCGAAAAAAATGTTGAAATGGCTTAAAAATGATTAAAAAAATTGACGGCTATAAAAAATGAAAATAGCCGAAAAAATTAAGAAGAGAAGTCGAAAAAATATATTGTCGGCTTATTTGGTTTCTTGTTTTCTTCCCATTCTTCATGTCTTCTCCCAACTTTGTCGATGTCATTTTCCGATAAGTATGGGAGAAAATGGGAGTATTGTGTAGAGTCACAGGTCTTCTACATATTGCAGATTCGTCAGACCAGCCGGATTGTTTAAGACTCTACAACAGATTATTCAGACTCGGCGTCAGATTCCGGGTCTTCAGTTCAGATACGCACATGTATGCGGTCTTTTCAGATGAGCACATGTATGCCATCTTTTGTCGTGGTCCCCATCATTCTTCTTGTTTTGTCGGTCAGAATTTTCATGTGGGCCATAGGAACTCCAGAGTAGAGGACCATTCCTTATGCTATGTTGGCAAGGGTTTTCATGTGGTATCATTAGGACTCCAGAGTAGAGTACCATTTTCTGGGCCACATGGGAGAGGCCCAGTTCTCCGACGATGAGGCTTTTTCAGACTCCATTCTCCAGCGACCGTAGACTCTAACGAGAATTGCACTTCCACGGTTTTTTTCAGTTTGGCCCTTTTCAGAGATGGAGCAGTTGTCCACATTATTGTGGCGGGCCAGAGTACTCCGATGAGGAGACTCATTTCAGTTGCAGTGACTCTGACAGGCGCAATGCAAAGCACATGCTCTCCGACGAGGAGATTCAGTTGACTCACACTCCAGCCCATTCGTCCTCCTCACCTGCACGGCATGAGAAGCAACGTCCTCGGCAACAGCTGATAGTTGTGCGCGTTGAGTTGATATTGTTTGTAGTGTCATGTATTATGAGTTGAGTTTCTTTTTGTTTGTCCAAGCTGCGCATTGCATGCTCCAGCTTTAGGGGGAGTGTTGGAGTATTTCATTGTGCGCCTCTTATATTGTAGATGGGTAAATGGATACCTCCAGGATCCATTTACCCCATCCATATGTTTAGTCCCACACCTACCATTAGTGGGACTTAGAGGCTCTGTGGAAGCTATATAAGGTGCCCCAGACCTCCTGAATCCATTGAGAAAGTGCAATGCATAACTTGGCCCTTTGAGGCCTTCTCCCGTGGTTTCATCTCTCTCCATAGGGAGTAGGGTTCCACGTAAAAATCCTTGTGTTTCATGTTTCATATTTTTTTATTCTTATACTCTGTTTATCATTTCGCTTCCGCGTTCTCTATTTTCTAACAAAGGTGTTCATCCTCATACGAGTCATGTGTCCCAATCACATATGCCACAACTCTATCTCGGATTTCACGGTTTGGGATCCATTGTAACTGTTGGAGCATTTGTTGTATGCGCCTATTGAGTTGTAAAAGGGTAAATGGATCCTGGAGGAGATCCATTTACCCCACCCAGTTGTTTAGTCCCACATCGTCTAGTGGTGGGACTTGGAGGCTCTGGAGAGGCTATATAAGGAGCCCCAGACCTCCTGTACTCATTGAGAAAAAGCAATGCATAGCATGCCCCGTTGAGGGCTTCTCCCGTGGTTTCATCCCGCTCCTCACGGAGTAGGGTTCCACGTAAAAAATCTCACGTTCTTATTCTTGTTTATCTTTTATAAATGTTTCCTCTTTCGCTTCCGATTTTCTAACATGGTATCAGAGCGGGTTCATTTCTCGGGAATTTCATGATTTATTATTTTTATTCGAGATGTGATTGTTGAAGTTCTTGAAGATCTGAGATTGAAGATTATTCTCTTGTTCAAAATTTTCTTAAGATCGTCATCAAGTTGCCAGAGGATTTCCAAATAGGGTTTACTCGTCAAACCCTAGATCTAGTTCTATGTGAAGGTCCATTCAGTGGCAGCACGTGGCGACCCCCAGATCCAAGGCTCTTGTTATTATCCAGGGCAGTGGCGAGCCCCAGATCGACTTTCCTGCGCATCTCCAGACCTCGTCCAGGCATTTGCGCCGCCTTGGCATTTGCGCCCTTTCCAGGTGGTTCCAGACCGCAAACCCCATCCTGTCCTAGCGACAGGCGGTGTTCCCAACGCGATCTCCTGTCCTAGTTGAAGTTGCATCGCATATCTATCTCAAGGCGATGAAGTTCCAAAGGCTTGTGTGGAAGAAATGGCGGCGCCTTGCAAAGGTGCGCACCCCCCAGAGCGCGTGGCCCAGGCGAACACCCGCGAGAAGGCGATGCAGCGCCTTCATCCTCCATCCCCAGAGCGCGTGGTCCAGGCCGCATCGCCTCCTCCTCTCGCTGGCGGCACTCCATCACACCCAGGTCGAAGGCCGCACGACTCAACTCCACGGCCAAGTCTCCCGCGGCGGCGAATATCTCCAAGCGGCGATGGCGACTTCCGCATCTCCGCGCACATCTCCCGCTCCGAGCCCCTTGTCTGGCAGTGCAGATCGAACTCGAAGCCCTCTCCATCTCCTGCGCGAGCGATGGTTCGTGCGAAAACTCCACCGGGCGTGGAAGCCATCTCCTGCGCGAGCGACCTTCAGGCGTGGAAGACTCGCGCTTCGCCCCTGTGCGATGCAGTTTCCCCCGTTCGACGCAGATCAGAGATTCCCTTATGGGGAGGCGGCGGCGTTCTTTTCTCATAAAGGGTTCCCACGAACCCTAGGGCCGATTGCCATTTATTAGGAAAAAAATTGTATTTGGGGCTGACGGTTCATATAAAAAAAAGGTGGGGGCGTTTTGGGCGGCAAGCATTAACAAAAAAAGAAAGAAAAGGAGGGGAGGAGAGAGCAGCCCAAGTGAGGCTACGACCTAAAAAAAGGGGGGGCCTGATATATTTTAGTCCCAAGAGAGGATTGTTTGCAAAAAAAATACAGTTTTTTAAAGAAAAAAGGCGCGTACAAATACAAAAAGGCGTACGCAAATATTTTGCAAAAAAAAGAAAGAAAAGCCGTTAAAAAAAATTGGTTGAGACGGCTTTAAAAAATTGTGTTGGTGGCTTAACAAATTTTTTTGATGAAAAGCCGCAAGAAATTCTTTGAGTGTTTTGTTCTTCCCACTCTATCTTGTCTTCTCCCAACTTGGTCGATGCCCATGTTTTCCGACAAGTATGGGAGAAAGGGGGAGTATATATGTAGAGTCACAGGTCTTGATCCAGATCCAGATCCAGATTCAGATGCCAGTCTCCAGACCAGCCATATTTTCCAAACTCTGCAGATGATCAGTTGTTCAGACTCGACGATTGATTCCGAGTCCAGTTTTTAGACACGCACGAGTATGCAGATGTGCATAAGTTGCCATCTTTTGTTTCGTGGTCCCCATCATTCTTCTAGTTGTCAGACCAGAGTTTTCATGTGAGCCATAGGGACTCCAGAGCAGAGGACCATTCCCTTGAGGGCAATGGTTTTCATGTGGTATCATAGGTACACCAGAGCAGTGCACCATTCTCTGAGCTAGATGGGAGAGGCCCAGTTCTCCGACGAGGAGACTTCAGGCGCAAGTTCAGACTCGATGGTCAGATTCCGAGTCTTCAGTTGACTCACACTCCAGCTCGTTCGTCCTCCTCACCTGCACGGCATGAGAAGCAACGTCCTCGACTACAACATGTGCGCGTTGGGTTGATATTGTCCGTAGTGTCATGTAGCGTTGAGTTGAGTCTCTTTATGTTTGTCCAAGCTGAGCATTGCATGCTCCAGCTTGAGGGGGAGTGTTGGAGCATTTGTTGTATGCGCCTATTGAGTTGTAACAGGGTAAATGGATCCTGGAGGAGATCCATTTACCCCACCCAGTTGAATAGTCCCACATCGTCTAGTGGTGGGACTTGGAGGCTCTGGAGAGGCTATATAAGGAGCCCCAGACCTCCTGTACTCATTGAGAAAAAGCAATGCATAGCATGCCCCGTTGAGGGCTTCTCCCGTGGTTTCATCCCGCTCCTCACGGAGTAGGGTTCCACGTAAAAAATCCCGCGTTCTTATTCTTGTTTATCTTTTATAAATGTTTCCGCTTCCGCTTCCGATTTTCTAACAGTAACAAACCGGTAATTGTAGTCCCCTGCAAATCATATATGGTGTTTTGCCCTTGATAACAATGACATCAGCTTTGGTGACCTACTTAACTCCACCTTCAACAATGTATCTATATCCCTTAAAGTCCAATACCCTAAGGATATCAGGTTCTTTTTCATATCAGTAACATGGCTAACTGATGTCACCGTCTTCATGACTCCATCATGCATCTTGATCTTCACATAGTCAATACTACTATTTTGCACGTTGCATCATTCTCCACGATGAAGTTTCCACCATCTATCTTCTCATAGGTGCATAATCAATCTCCATTGGGTGACATATGGTAAGAAAATCCTGAATCAAGAATCCATGTAATGTCTGTCACCATCTGATATGTGACTATGAGGACCATCTTCAAAATCTATGCCTCCATGAGCCACTGCAGCAACCGTGGCTTTTCCTTTCTTTTTCGAACAATTCTTCCAATGTCATGATTCCTTACAGTAATTGCATGTCTTTAGAATTGTGAATCTTCGACTTGGACTTCTGCTTTTCTTGCTTCGCATAGTCAGAACCAACCTGACTCTTTTCATGAATCATAACCAAACCTACGTTGTTAGAGTCCTACTTGTCGGTAGCCATATGTTGAAGTTCAGATGTATGCAGACTCGTGCTAACTTCCTCTAGATTTATCTCTTCTTTTCCCATAATAAATGACTGACCAGATTTTCATATGATAGCGGAAGAGAAACCAATAAAATCAATGCAACATCCTCATTTTCAATATGAAGATCTATGTTTCTTACATCCATCAATAATATACTTAAGTGATCTAGATGTTCTTTAAGAGATTTACCTTCTTGCACGAAGAGAGAAAACAAATGTTTGCTTCAATATATTGTTGGTCAGGGACTTCATCATGTACAGATTTTTAAATTTTTAAGTCTCAACCACAGAGCGGTCGCGGTCGTCTCATCAACGACCTCCATGATAGTCTCAGTCACTAAGCATAATATGATCGCCAAGTGTGCCTTCTCGTCAGGCACCATCAACTTGGAATGTTCGAGAGCCTTCACCCGCTCCTTGTCCAACGACGCCCATATGTCCTACTGCTATCAAAAGGGTACACACCTTGTTCTATCATATACTGAATTCGGCCTTCCATGTGAACTTCTCGATCTTTAGATTGTGCAGCGTCATCTGCTTGATGATCCTGATGAAGCATGGTGCTCTGATACTGGTTCTCAGAAACATAATGCTCAAATATTGGTTTGTTGCGAATTGGAGAAGACAATACACACAAACACAATCAATCAAGTAAAATGTAACTATGCGGATTTACAAGGTTCACTTGTAATTGGGCTACGTCCTTGAGTATCGGCGATTGATTTTTTCTATGCGGAGAAAGAAGAATATAGAGAGCCCTAGCCCTAGGGAGTTTATATACTACTCCCGTACAAAAGGACCTCGGATACACAGATCTGATTATGGTGACACAAGGAGGGATTATTTGATGGTCGAAAAATATCTAGTGGATGAAACTTGGAGGGTGGATGAAGATAAGATTCGTCAAATGCGAGGGATTTGGGGACGAAGAATCGCGATCACAAGCAAGGAGAAGGAAGAGAGGGGGGAGAGAGAGAATTTTCAATTTTTATTAAACTCTGGGCATACCGCCTACCATCCCATTTATATAGGATGTGTGGGATTACAAAATTAGAAAGAGAATAAAAATCCTAATTAGACTGTATTTTTCTTTAACCGGCTAATTAATCAATTTGGAAATCACATGCGATCTCTTTATTTAAATAAGAATAAAATTAAAATGGTCTCAATAGATTTTTATAAAATTAACTTGATCTTAATTTAATTAGATTCTAATTAAGTTATTGACTATAATAGAATATCTAATTTAATCAACGGTAAAAATTGATCGGGCAAACCCTAATTGAGCTCCAATTCATCATTCCAAGCTGCATCATGGTTTGGGTGGGGGGCATCATATTGTTCTTCGATCGGGTTCTGTAGAACGGATGGTTATGATTCAAGCATCGACATAATATTTCAATTTCAGAAGGCATTTTTATATCAATCCTTTGGATCCATAGATCTAAATGAAACCTTTGGCCACCAGACAAACCTTTAGATAATTAATATTCCCATCTAGAAGTTATTTCATGGTGTAGATCCGTCTAACATTCAGCAACGAGGACATGATATATGACTAATTCCTAATTTCTCAAGAATGTAGGGCACTGATCTCCTCATCCATTGTAGGCATCCATCCCAAATCTTGTATAACCTCAACATGCTTCTCAGAGAAATAATGCTTATTTGAGTTATCTATCAAAAGATATTCATGCAAGGAACCACGCATGGCGTGCGGAGGATGAAAAGTTCATTTCCATAATGCACCAGTTTCAGTTGGATCAACAAAAGCAAGATCAAAAGATATTCATGCAAGGAACCACACATGGCATGCGGAGGCTGAAAAGTTCATTTCCATAATGCACCAGTTTCAGTTGGATCAACAAAAGCTTGCTGCGGATTTTCGGAGTCTAAGAGTTGCTGAGACACCACCTCGCATCCTCGAAGCCAATGTACATGAAGACGTCGAGTCACCTCGCGTCCTCGAAGCTAATGTCCATGCTTTCGAGGAAGAAAAACAAGAACAAAAAGCCGTCAATGACATTCTGTTTGTTGTCCAAAATGTTTCAGATTCGTTCTTACAGGTGGAACCAATTCCGTCATCCCCTCTGGCTGCTCCAGCACACTCCATCCACTCGCCCGTCCCACTATTTCCCTCTCCGCCACCTCCTGCACCACCCTACTGGACCCACCGCCACCCCTCCTGCTTCCCCAATACCTTTACCAACACGCCAGCAACCTGCTACTCCAGCCCCACTGCAACCGCCCCCACCACCTCCCCCAAAATCCTCTCCCCAGCCTCGCTACCACATCCAACCACTCCCCACTTCAACCCCACCAACCCCACTACCCCTTGCGCCATCTCCAGCAACCTCAGCACCTATCGCCCCCACCCACATATCAGCACCAGCCCCACCCTCTACGCTGCACACAAGGACGACATCGCTGCCACCGTCCATGCCCCATGCTCCATATCCACATCATCGCCATCGAAGCTGCCCATTTCCATCTCGCTGCTGCTACCACCGAGATATATGCGCATGAGAGATCTGCCACCCTGATCAAGGATACCACAACCACGCGTGTCACATGCGCAGTAGCTGTTACCGCTGCCAACGAAAACCTCCAAATCGACGACGATGCTGCCTCCTCTCATCCAACTGCTGCCCCATTGGAACCGAAATCTTCGTTGTCGCAAGGGAAGAACAAAAAACACTAACAAGGGTTGGAAAGATCTTCAGATGAGATTTGTATAATATGGGAATGGAAATATCTTCCGGCAAGGAAGCTCCTTAAAGAGTTTTTACCAAAAGGACAAACTTGGTTGGAAAGTAGGAGGGATGCATTATTCTATTGAAGGGATAGAAGATTTACATGGAGGTCCCTCTTTCCACAAGAATTATCAGAGGAACATTGAGAGTGACTAAAAAATGTTAACGATTCATCGGATGAAATCTAACGCTCGATGCATCTGAAAATTAAGCAATTCGTCAATAGACGAATTTTTCGACGCAATAGAGAGCTGATGCAGCATGAAACGGATAAGCAAGGATTAATTTTTTGTTAGTTAATTAGAGTTTAATTAAAATTAAGGTCGAGTTAATTTTATTAAGTTCGTTGCAATTTTATTTTTAAATAACGAGATCACATGTGATCCTGAATCAATTAGAATTAAGTATTAGTCAGTTAGAGATATTTCAAGTCTAAATTAGGATTTAATTTTGTTTGATTTTACCATCTTTCTATTTTTTAACCCCACCCCTCCTATATAAAGGGGATGGTAGTCCAATATTTTATCCATTCAAGTGCTAATTAAAATTTGAGGTTTATCTCGTATCTCACCATTTTCTCTCTTCTCCCTCGACGCGATCTCCGCGTTTTCTTCCCCAAATCCCTTGCATCTGGCGAGCTCTCTCCTTTCCCCTATGATTTCTTCCTTCAAATATTTTCCACCGCCAAAATTTATAATTTTTCACCATTACAAATTCCCAATTGCATCATTATGTAGAGGGCTGGGAAAGCTACACTGATGGGTGTAGCCAAGTAGCGGCACCCAACCATTTTCATTGGTTTTTGATTTTTTTAAAAATGAAACCTAGGGGTTTTTTGATAATCATATATTACCATGTGTCTCATGCCAAACTCAACTTAATTCGACATTTCTATCATGTCCATCATGACTATCAAATTTGACAGTTTTATAATTGCCGAAATTGACCCCTTCAACAATTATAAAACACGAATTGCATGAAATTTGAAACACGGATTCCACTCAAGAGGCTAAGCAAATCCCCCCTAGATTTCCTAAAAAAACCAATAAAAAATGATCCCGTGGATCTAGCTGCACCCATCGGTGTAGCTTCCCTTCTCCTTTGTATAGATATATAATTATATACCACATTCATGTCTTTTCAATTCAAAAGGGGTCGTACATCTAACTATTTTGTTGTAGTCATTCTTAAATTATAAGAAATTATGGATCATAAATTTAGGAATCTTCCATTAAGTCATTTATTCCTGATGTTATAATAATGATTCGGGTTTTATGTATAATTAAAAGCTCACTATCAACTTAGATTATTAAGTACTCTATCTGATAAAGTAATTATTAAATGATGTTCAAAGTAGATTTTGAAAAAAGCTCATAGCTATACGGAACTGCCAACAAAAAAATTCTTTAATTATCTTGCATTCAAGAAATAAAAAAGCCTTATCCTCTCTGAATATCTTGCACTCAAGAAACAAAAAACAGCATCCTGGTACAAGGTGAAAAGGTAAGGATGTAGAAAAAAAAATCAAATCCTAGCCAATAATCAAAGAATGATCCAAAGACTAAAACATGCTATTAATAATTTAAAACCTTATTTAATAGTTGCATATTCTGAAAGTTTTACTTCTTCCTATGTTTTTAACCATGACACGGAGATGATATAAAGGCATAATTTATTTTTTAAATATCTTTATATTCTTTAAATAATCAAGGTTGTGCCTCAGTTCGTCTCACAGTCCATGCACCATCTCGGACAGTCGAAGCATAAGCTTCACTAAAGCAATCTAAGGCTATAGCGTCGATACTATATTTCATGAAAACCTTGAGGTTTAAGCCTCAATGCCTCAGGGTATGTTTTTTAAATCATGATCTCAACAAATTCATTTTAAGAGTTAGAACAAGTTGATGGGTTCTTGTGGGAATTTTAGGCTGAATGTCAGAAAGCCGTTATAGTAGGAAAGTATGTAGTAGATTTTATTAATAAAGTGTAGCCTCTTACCTAAAGTTTACGAAGCCGGAGAATTACAGGGTAGAAATAAAGAAAATGCATAATTTTAATGAGGTTATCATAGTTTGTGTTGCTTGACATCAAAGTTTTGGAAAATTTTGAATATAATACCATACTTATGATATTATGGTGGATATAACTTACATGAGAGCCCTAGAGTTAAGATCTTGCAAAAAGAATGTTGAATTTTCATTAAAAATTCTAAATTCATGGTGGGAATTGTTTTTCGTTTTTGTTTCTGCCACATTTTTTTGTTTAATCTCATTATGTTTTCACTGGTGCAGGTTATTTTTGTCCCTGACTACAATGTCAGTGTGGCAGAATTATTGATTCCTGCTAGTGAGTTATCACAACATATCAGGTATACTTAATAGCTCATAATATTGTTATTATGTGAAGCATTGGACTATAGATATGGTATTTTTTGTTGAAGTGAAGCCATTTTTTGGCTTGATATTACAAGTATGATTAACAGTGCATCACAAATACAATATTCAATTTCATTAGGACAATAGAAAGTACGGAAGTGTTTCTAGCTGCAGTAAATATTTGTTAACAACAAAGATGGGACCGTAATATTATCTTTTCATTTCTAAGTGTGAAATTTGTAATTTTATTACACTTGGTCTGTATGAAAGGTAGTGCAGTGTTGCATACCACCCAAAAGATCAGGGTTCAAATCCTTGTGGGGGTTGCGTTAGGTAGTCGACATAAATCTTAAAGAATAGTCGAATCGTTCAATATAGATTTGAGCAAGATCCATGTAGCAGACCCTACTTATAGTGGGAGAAAGCTTTGCCATTTTGGTCTGTCTGGAAGGTCCTCTACTGAGTACTGATTTCACATCGAAAAAAATATAGATTACTTTAAGGGTTTGGGTTTACATCAAGGATCTTGATAAAAAAATGCGGCATCTTGGCAAGGTTTAAAAAATTGGATCGGTTAGCCGGACTAGTAATCAGCTTTGACCCGGTTGGTTCAACCGGTTTAATCAATTTTTAAAAAAGAAGAAAAATAAAAAAATTGGGTCCAACCGGTCATCGGAACGGGTTGACTCGGATTGACCCAGTTTGATGGTTTGGTAAATTTTCAAAAAATAAAGGTTTAAATAATTAAATAATTGAGTTTTTATCACTAGTGCCCTTCTTAACGTCTACAATATCAGTTATGCCCCTCTCTTTTTTGGAATATTAGTTGTGCCCCTACTTTCTTAGAGTGGTTTTCTAGAAGAAACTATACATAAATGATTACAATATTGTATAATATATAATGTTAGAAAATGTGGTGAACTTTTATAGAATTTTACTCGAAATGGACAATCATATTATTCTATTGAAAGACTTGATATTTTAAACGATTATTTCATTGATATATACATACATATTTACATATATGTATCCGGTTTTATAGGTTCAAAAAACCGGTTTGACATGTTGGACCAGTAAATTAAGCCTGATCTGGTTTTTTTAGTCTATGGAAGGGATGACATCATGCTGACATCATTGCCAGTCAACCCGGTCGGACCAAACCTATAATGCTATTAGATCCTATTAGTTACATTAGGTTAATCCATAAAATGACTAAACTATATGGTAGGAACAACACATAACACCTATCGTTAGTATCTGGTTTCAATGAAAGGCCTAAGTGATGCAATTGTTGTATATTGGGTATCAAAAAACATGTTTGTATATTATGTTCCTTTTCTTTGTATATCTCATATTGTGGAAAATCGCTGTATAATTTACCTAACTTTTATATGTTAATGTCCACCAATATGCCCACTAATCTCGCTACAACCTATAGATTGCACAGGTTTTGTTAGAAAGTAGAATATTTACAAAATATATTTTTTTAGTATTCCACGTGTTAGTTGCTTAAAATCCGAAATGGCTCATTTTGTCAACGGTGTATATAATTACCGAGCATCTCCTTTAATTACTTGCTGCTGTCTGTAGCACTGCTGGGATGGAAGCCAGTGGAACCAGCAATATGAAATTTGCGATGAATGGTTGCGTTCTTATTGGTACCTTGGACGGTGCTAATGTCGAAATTAGGGACGAGGTTGGCGAAGACAATTTCTTCTTGTTTGGTGCTAGGGCTCACGAAATTGCAGGTCTAAGAAAAGAGAGAGTTGAAGGAAAAGTGAGTGTCAACAGTAGCCACAATAAGTATCTATGATCTTCTAGAAGTTGTAGGTTTTCTTCCTTGAGTGAATGTTACTATCTATTTTCTAAATGTGATGCAGTTTGTTCCTGATCCTCGTTTTGAAGAGGTGAAGAAATTCATCCGCACTGGCATATTTGGGGGTTCTTCATACAATGAGCTACTTGGATCTTTGGAAGGAAACGAGGGATTCGGTCGTGGTGACTATTTCCTTGTGGGAAAGGATTTCCCTAGCTACATCGAATGCCAAGAAGAGGTCGATAAGGCATATCGAGACCAGAAGGTAAGATGTGATCATATTAATACTGCCACATTACTTTCTTTCTTTGCTATGTTTTCATCCTCTGGCTTTTTTCCCATTTTAAAATTGTTAGTCGGTCAAGTCTTCACGTCAATCTTCTCTTGTTTGATTCTGCAATTGCAAATCTATGTTACCTTTCTTGTGAATATAAGATTTTTGACTATTTATAGCTCTCAAGCTGATGAAATTTGATGCATATGCACGCACCAATTTTTATTTGTTGTGATCTCTTTTCTCATTGATTCGTTGGTGGAACTTTAATCTAGCACCATTGCAGTAAATAAGGTAATTGATTTCAGAGTAAGCCTGGCCGTTTCAATCCTAGATTAGAGTTTTAAATATTATTCTTTAAGTGTTGACATTTAAATTCAGTTTGTGTCAAGTCTCAATTTTTTAAAGGAGTTAATTTGCCAATATTCATAAATAAAATAAATACGAAAGAATTGAAGTTTTAGGCAACCTCTGAGTGTGCCTGCATATGCGTGCAGGGATTGATTCCACTCTTGTCTAGTGGCGAACTTTCCAACTAATATCCTTATCATCCCTTGTAACTTTCCTAGTGTGTGTTTCTTTGATGTGTTGTCCTTCTCATCTCCAACCTTCCTTTCTTTTACAAGTCGTGTATGCATCAACAAGGAGTAGAGCAGTGACCTAGTCATCTTGACAGTTGAACTGTCCCATTGCAACTATGGCAAATCAACATATATTATTATGTAATTGTTGAGAGAATGGTGAATGGGACACATATGTGTGCAATTGTTTAGTCCAACATATGGAGTGGTGAACCTTGGTCACATTGGTGGGGTTGTATAAACGGTAAAGATCCCCAAACCCCATGTACTCATTGAGAGAAATATAATAGAATATCCGTCCCCTTGAGGGTGTCTCCCATGGTTTTATCCTGCTCTTTATGGAGTATGTTCCATGTTAAACCCCTAGTGTTCTTAGTTGTTTCTTTGACTATTGCTTTTGTATTTCGTATTTCACATAAATCGGAGCAGGTTTGATTCTAGGGTTTCTTCCGTTAGAAGTTCAGACGTCTGTTTCTTTCATTGATTTTTGAGTCGTGCATTGAAGAACATCAATATCATCATTTTTTATTCCAAAGTTCTAGAGATCTCAATCCAAGGTTTATTCTTTTCGAGAAAACAACTAGGGTTCCTGGTAAAACCATGATTCTGGGTGGCAACAATGTGGTATGCAATCGATCATTCAAAAGTGGCTAGGATTCCTGTAGAACTTTAGTTTATGTTTCTGTATCTTTTATTTATTGTTCTTTTCGTTTGTCTACCATATGTAATTTGCCCATAGACCTCTTCCTATATAAGAGAGTCTAGGGCTCAAGGAATAGATACAACTCTTGTTTTTCCCAACATGGTATCAGAGCGACGGTCCTAGACCAGAGTTCTCATACAAACCCTAACCCTAGCCTTCCACCTCCAAGCCCCGCGCGCGACCCCTCTCTCTCTCGCACGCGCGCCGCCTTTCGGCGTCGCCTTCGGCCCCGCGTGTCACCCCTCGAGCTCGCGTCCCCCTTCGGCGCCGCCCTTCGGCCCTGCATGCCGCTCCTCGGCCCTGCGGCGACCCCGCGAGATATCCCTTCGGCCCCGTGCGCCGCGCGGGTTAGGCCTCGCGCGCTCTGCACTGCCTACGCCCCGTGCGCCGCCTCTCCCTTCGGCCTTCTTAGGCCTCGTGCGCTGCTCTACGCCCTAGGGTTCGGTCAACCCTAGGGTATCTTCGTCATCTAGGAGATTTTCGCCCGCGTCTCCACATTAATGGGTTTGGTTGCATAGAGGACTACACGTGCAACTAAACCTAATTATGTCAATGTAGACCAAGGACTATCTTGTCTACAACCCTAGTTTTCTCCAGTTAAAATGTCAGAAAGCAAGATCGAGATCCCCACTACGGGCGCCTTCAAAGGTCCTGCGCCAATTGTGAAGATGGATGGATCCAACTATGAGTTATGGGCCATGCAGTTCATGAGTCTAATGAAGTCGATGGGTAAGAAACATATTCTTACCGAGGATGAGCTAGAGGAGAAATCATGGTTGTATGCCTCATGGGAGGCTGATGACGTATATGCTCAGGTCTGGTTGTCTGGTACTCTGATTCCAGACATTGCTAATGATGTCTTACATCAACCTACTGCCAAAGCCATGTGGGATATTCTTGCTGCCACGTATTCACAAGCCAAGAATGAGACAAAAATCCTACAACTCCAGCATGACATCTTCATGATAAAGTAGAATGATCGACGCCTGCATGCTCACTACACTGCATTGAGGAGAATGTTTGAGAGGCTCCACAGTTTCATGCCTCTCACGGTTACTCCAGAACAGTTGAAGACATATCGGAATGCTACGATGGTGGGAGTCTTTTTAGCTTCTCTTGACTCACAGTATGGGGCGGCTTCTTCTCAGATTCTGGCAGATGCTACCATTCCTCCCATGGAGGAGGCCTTTCGGCGATTGAGCCGAATCAACATCTCAAGTCCTACTACTGCGCCAAATTCTTCTGCTATGACAGCCTCTAGAGGAAGAGGCAATTCATCTCATTTTTGTGGACGAGGACCACGTGGTAGGGTTGGTCGTGGTCGTGGATTACAATGCACTTATTGTCGTCGGATTGGTCATACAGAAGACACATGCTACTCTAAGCATGGTTTCCCAGCATCTGCCTGTGCAGCAAAACAGATCCAGCATCATGATGCTATGCCAGCGTCAAATCCACGATATGATGATCTAGTGTCTCGTCTACGTGATATCATGGCACCAACCAGTACTCCTCCACCTGTTTCATAGAGCAGCATGGACATTGCTGCTACTGCGGAAGCTAGTTCCTCAGGTAGTGCTCATACTTCCTCTTTCTACTAGGGTTCACGTACCTCAGAATGGATTGTAGATTCATATGCGACACATCACTTGTGTGGAGATAGACACCAATTCACATCCTACATGCAAGTTTCCCCAGGAAGGACCGTCGTCATAGCAGATGGGACTCATTCTCCCATCACAGGAGAGAAACAAATCGCCTTAACACCTTCTATGCCGTTGCAGAATGTGCTTCATGCACCTAATTTCTCAATGAATTTACTGTCAATTAGTCATATTACTAAGGATGTACATTGTCGAACGATATTTGACCCATCATCTCTTGTGTTTCAAGACATTCTCACGGGCAACGTGATTGGACATGGCTGTGAGCAAGGCGGGCTGTATCGACTGGTCCATACACCTTACGTTGGAGCATCATCTCATTCCACCGGACCTGTCTCTCCTTACTTATGGCATCTGCGCTTTGGTCATCTTCCGTTTCAGAAACCGCGTCAAGTCCTCCCTCAGATCTCACCCCGCTCTTCGTTCGATTGTGAAGCTTGTCAGTTAGGGAAGCATCATCGATCTGTCTTCCCTAGTCGTCAGAGTCAGAGCAGTCGCTCTCCATTTGAGTTTTTCCATATTGATATTTGGGGTCCGAGTCGTGTTCCCGATCATCAGGGACACAAGTTCTATTGTTGTTGTGGATGATTTTAGCCGTTTGTCTTGGGTCTTTCTGTTAAAGAATAAATCTGAAACGGGCATCACTATTATGAATTTTATTAAAGAAGTGCAGAATATGTTTTCTGTTTCTATCAAGATTGTGAGAACTGACAATGTCCTTGAATTTTGTACTCGAACATTATCTCAATTTCTTTCATCCTATGGCATTCTTCAGCAAACGTCTTGTGCCTACACGTTCCAACAGAATGGTGTCGCGGAAAGAAAACACCGCCACCTTCTTGATGTCACTCGTACGCTTCTTATCCAGAGTTGTGCTCCAAACTCGTTTTGGGGCGATGCGGTTCTTACTGCGTGTTATCTCATTAACCGCATGCCCTCGTCTGTGTTGGGAGAGAAGATACCGTTCTCCCTCATTTTTCCTAACAAAGAGTTGTTCTTTGTAATGCCTCGTGTCTTTGGGTCCGTGACATTCGTTCATCAGTTGTCTCCAGGGATTGACAAGCTCTCTCCTAGGACTATCAAATGTGTTTTTGTCGGGTATTTCAGGACTCAAAAGGGGTATCGTTGCTATGATCCGCTACGTCGAAGATATTATGTCAGTGCAGATGTCACGTTTTTTGAGTCTGTCATGTTTTTCTCTCCTACAGGTGACAGGTTGGTGCCATCCTATATAAATGATGAAATCTATATTCCACCTCCACCCTTGTATGCACCACAGCTTGCTCCTACATCACCACCACCGTCATCCCCATCACCACCACTGTCAGTGTCTCCACCATTGTCTCCACCACCTCTACCACCTTCCACATCTTTGGTTCCTCCTCTACCACGCCACTATAGTCGACGGCCAGCCCCTGCTCATGACCATGGTAAATCATCACACCTGCCCCAGGTTTGTTCGGATAACAATTTTTCTAATGATGGGACTGACGACATTTCTCAGCAGGAGCAGGCAGGTGATAACACAGATGTCGGTACAACTGATGCAGATCTCGATTTGCCGATTGCACTGAGGAAAAGCAGAAGAGGTCATGTGCTTCATATCCGATTGCCTCTCATGTTACCTTTGAGCGTCTGACAGGAGATTTCAGGAGGTTTGTAGTTGCTTTATCTGCTGTGAACATTCCACGGACTTACCAGGAGGCATTAGCTGATAGTAGATGGCGTCTGACTATGAAGGAAGAGATGGACACTCTTCAGTCGAGAGGTACTTGGATCCTTGTTCCAGCTCCTACTGGGGCATCCATTATGAGTTGCAAGTGGTTTTTACGGTGAAGCATAATGCAGATGGCAGCATTGATAGTACAAGGCTCGACTGGTTGCTCGGGGCTTTACTCAGACGTATGGGGTAGATTATCTTGACACGTTTTCTCCTGTTGCTCGTCATTCTACCTCACGGATTCTTTTATCTGTTGCCGTGATTCGAGATTGACCCCTGTTTCAATTGGATGTCAAAAATGCATTTTATATGGTGATCTTCAGGAAGAAGTTTACATGCAGCAGCACCTGGGTTTACTGCTGAGGGGGAGTGTGTACATGTTTGCAGGCTTCATAAGGCGATCTATGGCCTGAAGCAGAGCCCAAGAGCTTGGTTCCAGAAGCCCTCAGATTTGTTTGAAAAGCAAGGATTCAAAAGGTCAAATGCAGACCATTCTCTCTTTGTACAGAGGACATCCAGAGGTATGACCGTCATTATGGTGTATGTTGACGATATACTCATTACATGAGATGATATGCAGGGATAAAAATAGCAAAAGAATTCTTGGGCTGTGAATTCGTTACCAAGGATCTAGGAGTACTTAGATATTTCTTTGGATTGGAGTTTGCTAGAAATGAACAAGGACTTGTGATGACTCAGAGGAAATATGTCACTGACTTGCTAAGTGACACAGGTATGCTTGGATGTCGACCCGCTTCTACACCCATGGATCCAAGAATGAAGATGTATGATGAAGACACTGAGGAGGTTGACAAAAGAAGGTACAAAGAACTGGTAGGGAGGCTTCTTTATGTTACTATTACCATACCGGATATTACATTTGCAGTAAATAAAGTGAGTCAGTTTATGGAGCAACCTCGCCAGGTACACATGGACGCCATACATATGATACAAGGTATCTTAAGTCATCTCCAGGTGCAGGATTGATGTTTAGAAAGAAGGGTGTTATTACTATCTCAGCATGTGCAGATGCATATTATGCAGGGTGCCCGAAGGATAGGAAGTCTACATCAGGCTTTGCTATATTCGTTGGGGAATCACTTGTCTCATGGAAGAGCAAGAAGCAAATAGTAGTTGCGAGATCTAGTGCTGAATCAGAGTATAGAGCGATGGCCCAAGCATGTGCAAAAGTGTTGTGGGTTCGCGCAGTTTTGACAGATCTACATATAGATGTTCCTCTTCCCATGTCACTTCAATGTGACAATCAGGCCGCATTATTCATTGCAAACAACCCTGCATTTCACGAGAGGACAAAGCACATTGAAGTGGATTGCCATTATATCCGTGATATGATCCAGAAAGGTTTCATTTCTACAACTCATGTCAGCTCAGGAGACCAAACGGCAGACATTCTTACCAAAGCCTTACTTCATGGTTCCTTGCAGAAGTGCTTATCCAAGATGAGCCTGATAGATATCTATGCTCCATCTTGAGGGGAAGTGTAGAAGTTTAGTTTATTTTTTGTATATTTTATTTATTGTTCTTTTCGTTTGTCTACCATATGTAATTTGCCCATAGACCTCTCCCTATATAAGGGAGTCTAGGGCTCAAGGAATAGATACAACTCTTATTTTTCCCAACAGTTCCCGATGAAACCAATCCTGACACAGGCGATCTCTCCACGTAATCTTCATGCGTACTCTCTTCGTGCCTCGCCAACTATCTGCGCCATGGCACATGGAGCTCCAGCCTCTAAGCCATCCTTTCTAATGCGACCCCAACCAATGGGTGTAACCCCCATGACTTTGATTCCTGCAATAACTCTAATTCCCTCCTGCTCCTTGGTAGCATTTCCCTATGTGGGAACCCCACACGTGCTCCTCTATCACGGTACCCCCACAATGGTGATGCTTCCCCACATGCGAGACCCCCATGGTGGCACTTCCCCCGTGCAACCTTGATATGCAAGCGATGCTCCAATGGGAGGACCCCCCCTTTTGGTGCATGTGATATTCTTCCCTCGCACGATGAAGGCGGTGGCGACGATTGATTCTCCCCAATGGAAAACCCTAGATGGAGATCTCCTCACGCATCCATAAGAAGAAGACCCCATTGGGGTGGTGTGAGGTGGGTTCTCGATGGGGAACCCTAATAGTAGGGGATTTTTCCCTTTGTTCTTTTCCCTGACAGCCCCACTTAAATGGTCTGGTGGTAGTGCAATGTGCCTACCACCCAAAAGATCAAGGTTCAAATCCCCCCATGTAGGGCTTGCGTTTGGTAGTCGACAACCAACGTAAAAAATAGTCGAATCTTGCAACATGGATTTAAGCAAGATTCCATGTAGCTGATCTTACTTATAGTGGGAGAAGGCTTTTACATTCTATTCTTTGCCCTAACGACCCCTTTGCTGACATTGTTCTATTTCATACCCAACGAGGCCATCGCTCATAATAGTGAAAAAATAAAAAGAAAGAAAGAAACAAGAAGATATGTATCTTGTTTGACTTCCCTTTTCATTTGTTCTCTGAATTGTGTCCAGTATCATCATTTTTCGATAAGCATGGGAGACAGAGAATATTGAATAGAGAGGTTTCATGCTATACATTTGTTTGAGGTAACCCTCTACTTTCTCAGAGTTTTCCAGAGAGACTAAGTGCAAGCTCCATCCTCCAATTACCGTGAACTCTAGTACATGATCATCCCGATGTTTTTATGAGCCTATGAGAATGACCTATTTCTCATTTATGTATGGATATTCTCATTGTTGAGATATTTATTATCTTTTATTATTTTATGTATTCTCTTTTCTTTTTGTCAACCTTATGTAATTTGCCCAATAGGTTTCTCTTCTATATAAGAGAACCCTAGGGCCACATGAGTAAACAACAACTCTATTTCTCTCAACATGGTATCAAAGCGGCAGTCCTAGACCAGGTGTTGCACCCTAGATCCTTTCCCACCCGCAAGCCTACACGTACCATTGTCGCCTCCCCTTCCTCTACGTGTTGTCGTTCTCCTCTCCCCCGGTCCGTCGCATGGGCTGCTGCATCACTCGGTTGTCGTACGAGGCCTGGATCTTTACCTAGTGTCGCTACACAACAGCGCCCAACAGCATCGCTGCACAATGCCGACCCTGGTTGCGGTGTTATTTGGCCTTAGTTGGTATGATGTGGCACATTTTTGGTATGATTTTGCTCAGTTTTTGGTCTAGTAAGGGCAAAATCAGGCAACGATGGACTTCGTTAAGTCCTACCGCACACGAGTTTGCTTAGGGCTAGTTGTGGTATGAGCTTACACTCGCAACCACCCTCTTTGATGTCCATGTAGATGCCGTATCAGTTGTCTATGGTCTCAGTCATATACCAATCTAACATTATGTCAGAAAATAGAGTTGATATTCCATCCATAGATGCTTTTAAGGGTCCATCACCTATTGTCAAGATGGATGACACAAACTACGAGTTGTGGGTGATGCAGTTCATGAATCTCTTGCAGATCCATGACAAGAAGCATATTCTGACACATGATGAGACGGAAGACAAGACTGGGACCAATGCCTTATGGGAGGCCGATGATGCTTATATCAAAATTGGGCTATTCGGTATTGTTTCTGTAGAACTAGCCAATGATATTTTGAGTCGTCCCACAACGAAGGCAATGTGGGGCATTCTTGTAGGGAATTATTCTCAAGCGAGGAATGGGTCAACGATCTTGCAGCTCCGACATGATATCTTTATGACCAAACATGGTGATAGTCCTTTTCATGCCCTATACACATCTCTTAGGGATATGTTTGAGAGACTTCATAGCAACATGCCATAGACGAACTTACCAGAGCAGCACAAGGCCTATCGTGATTCAGTTATGACTAGGGTCTTTCTGGAAGCACTTAACCCTGAGTATGACTCAGCTCGCTCTCAGCTACTCACAAATGCTACTATATCGCCTACGGAGGAGGCATACTGTAGACTGAGCAGGCTAAGCATTCCCTCTGCCACGTCTTCTCAGACGTCATCGGTTATGGAAGCTTCATGTGATAGAGGTTGCTCATCTCAATTCCGAGGATGAGGCACACGAGGCAAAGGAGACACATGTTCACGCCAACCCTATTCATATTGTCACCGGTCAGGCGTACTCAGAGGACATGTGCTACTCCAAGCACGACTTTCGACCATCAGCCCGTGTTGTTGAACATGTTTATATTGCTCCTGATTCTACCAACCCTTGTTAAGATAACTTTTTTGCCTGTCTGAGAGAGATTATGCCATCAATCGTAGGATCTTCTAGTATTGGCCCATTAGATGTTGTTGCGTCCACCTCCACTAGTACTTCAAGTATTACTCATGCATTTACTAGGTTCTCTAGACTAGATCCTTCAGAATAGATAATGGACTTTGGAGTGTCTCATCATCTATGTGGAGATCGCTCACAGTTCGGGACCTATAGTCCTGCATAGTCAGGTAAATCAGTGGTCATTGCTGATGGGACCCATTCTCCTATTATTGGTCAGGGAGAGGTTCATTTGACTTCCACCATGCATCTATAGAACGTTCTTCATGCACATGCCTTCTCAATGAACTTATTGTCTATCGGTTAGATAATAAAAGATTGACATTGTCATGTTATATTTAACCTTACTTCCCTTGTTTTTCAGTATATACTCACGTGCATGGTGATTGTATGTGGTCGTGAGCATGGAGGGGGGTTGTACTGGTTGACCTAGTCTCCTTATTTTGGTGCCACCTCTCTTTCTGCTGAATCGATTTCTCCATACACTTGACATCTTAATTTGGTCATCTTCTGCTGCAAAAGATCTATCGCCTCATCCCTGACATCTCTACAAAGTCCAATTTTCAATGTAAACCATGTCAACTTGGAAAGCATCACCGATCTAGCTTTCTAAGTCGTCAAGGTAATAGTAGTCGGAGTCTTTTTGAGTTGTTTCATCTTGATATGTGGGGTCCAAGTCGTGTTCCTGATGACATGTGTTATTTGGTCTTTGTTACCAAGTCCAATTTTCAATGTGAACCATGTTAACTTGGAAAGAATCACCGATCTAGCTTTCTAAGTCGTCAAGGTAATAGTAGTCAGAGTGTTTTTGAGTTGTTTCATCTTGATATGTGGGGTCCAAGTTGTGTTCCTGATGACATGTGTTATTTGGTCTTTGTGGATGATTTTTTCAGACTGTCATGGGTTTTTTTGTTAAGAATAAGTTTGATGATAGTACTTTGATTCTAAGTTTTGTGATTGGGATAGAGAATATTTCTATGTTTATATTAAATACATTTGTTCTGATAATGCATTGGAGTTTTGTACTACACAATTTTCTCAATTTTTTAGCTCACGTGCCATTATCCGTCAGACTTCGTGTCCATATACTTCTCAACAGAACGATGTTGAACGCAAACGCCATCATTTTCTAGATAGCACCATGACTCGTCTTATACATAGCCGGGCACCTCATTCCTTCTGGGTGATGCTGTGATGACAACATGTTACTTAATCAATTGAATGTTCTCAACCATTCTAGTTGAAAATGCACCCTTCTCCTTTGCTTTTCCTGAGAAGGACCTTTTCTCTCCTACGCCATAGATTTTTTGTTGTGTGGTATTTGTCCACCTTTTGCATCATGCCTAGAGCTGTCAAATGTATGCTTGTTGGGTACTCTCGTACCCTAAAGGGTTATAGGTGTTTTGATCATGTATGAGGAAAGTACTATATCAGTGTTGATGTTAGCTTCTTTGAGTTCATCATGTACTATTCTCCAGTAGGTGACAGATTGAGTCCCTTTGAGTCTGAGGATGAGGTTGTTATTCTTCTGCCACCTATACATGTACCTCGACATGTACTCCGTTCTTCAATGCCTTCCCCAACATCCAGCACACCTCAGGTAAATTCTGAAAATTTGATTTCAACTGATGGTACTAGTGGTGTGAATGATGAACATGGACATTTACATATTGAGCATGAAGATATACATGATGAGCAGGAACCACCACAGAAAAATGATCTGGGGTGGCATATTGCCTTGTGCGGAAAGGCAAATGTTCCTGTACGCAATACCCCCCTCGTTGGTCATGTGTCTCTGACACGACTTTAGCTAGATTTCATGCAGTTTATTGTGGGACTATCTGCCATTAAAATCCCGCGCACATATCAGGAGGTTCTCAAGGTAAGCCAATGATGCCTAGTTATGGAGGAGGGAATGGTTGCTTTGCAGTTACATGGCACGTGGAGCATTGGTACACCTCTTGCAGAGGTGTCCGTTGTGGGATGCAAGTGGGTGTTCACTGTGAAGACTGATCAGATGGCATCATAAATCACTAGAAGGCAAGGTTTGTGTCTCGTAGGTTCACCCATACTTATGGGGTGAACTATCAGGATACTTTCTTTCTAGTAGCTCGGCATTATACACTTCGAATCCTTCACCAAGCTGCGGTCACCCGAGATTGGCCTCTATATCAGCTCGATGTGACACGTGTTCCTCTATGGTGACCTACAAGAGGAAGTCTACATGCAATATCTACTTGGGTTCGTTGCTGAGGGGGAGTGTCAGAATTTGTGCAGACTTCACAAGGCTATCTATGGTCTTAAGTAGAGTGCAAGAGCATGATTTCAGAAGCTCTTGCGTCTCGGGCGTGATGGAGCAGAAGGGGTTCATGAGCTCAACTGCAGATCATTCACTATTTGTTCAGAGGTCTCAACAAAGTGCAGTTGCTATATTGGTTTATGTAGATTATATCATTATTACAGGGGATAATGTGCATGGTATTCAAGCAGCTAAGGTTTTCTTGATTAGCAGTTTGTAACCAAAGACCTTGGCATTCTACATTACTTCCTTGGACTGGAGTTTGCCAGGAACCATTGAGGTCTTGTGATAATACAGAGGAAGTATGTTATAGACCTTCTCTCTGAGACGTGCATGGTAGATTGCAAGCCAGCCACTACTCTTATGAACCCGAGCATGAAGTTATATGATGATGACATTGAGGAGGTAGACAAGAGAAGGTATATGGAGCTCATTAGAAAGTTCCTATATATGACCATCGCCATGTCAGATATATCCTTTACAGTGAGCAAAGTGAGTTAGTTCATGGAGCAGCCTAGATAGGCACATATGGATGCAGTCCATATGATTGTGAGGTATCTGAAGACCTCACATGGCATTGGTTTCTTATTTAACAGAGGAACATCCTTTGCCATTACAGCTTGCATAGATGCAGATTATGTGGGATGCCCCAAGGACATGAAGTCTATCTCTGGCTTTGTTGTGTTCATAGAGAGCTCCTTGTTGTCATGGAAGAGCAAAAGCAGATAGTGGTTACCAGATCTAGCTTAGAATCAGATTACAGAGCCATGGTGCAAAGGAGTACAGAGATGTTATGAGTCAGATCTGTTTTGACTGACCTAACTATTGAGATGTCTCTTTCCATGCACCTCTAATGCGCCAACCAGGCTATATTTTTTATTGCCAACAACCCAGCCTTCCATGAGAGGACCAAGCATATCGATGTAGAATGTCACTATACCCGAGACATAATCCAGAAGGGTATCATTTCTACCTCTCATGTTAGCTTAGGTGAACAGACAACCGATGTGCTCAACAAAGCTCTAGTTAGAGGGCCTTTCCAGAGATGTTGTTCCAAGCTAAGCTTAATTGATATATACACTCCAGCTTGAGGGTGAATGTTGGGATATTTATTATATTTTATTCTTTTATGTATTCTATTTTCTTTATGTCCACTCTATGTAATTTTCTCAATAGGTTTCTCCTCTATATAAGAGAACCCTAGTGACACATGAATAAACAACTCAATTTCCCTCAACAGTCACAACTTTCTTTGTTCGGCCCTTCCAATGTTGCAATAGTTGGCGACTACACTGAAGATTTGGTTCGAATATGCATTGTGGGGATGTCACCGACTGAATACTCTATACTCATTGGAAACAGTCCGACTGATCAAATAGTCGGCTGATTATTCATTGATTGATGAACTTTTTTATTTTTTTTATTTTTATTTTATAGAGGTTTTTACTTATCCCGGTATGACCACAAATGTAAAATCTCCATATATGCAAATTTTTAATTGGTGCTTTTATCTTGGATTCTTGTTGATAGATTACTATTATAAATGTATAAGAATATATGCATTAGACATATTTTTTCAATTTTAAATAAATAAAAATTTGACTATTGAATATTCTTTATTCAATGATCCCTTCGACTGAATATCGAATATCGTCTTTTGCAACATTGGATCCTTCAAATAGATGGTGTAATCTTCAGTCTTCCTAATATCACAGGTCATAGTTTCTCCATGAAGGAGACTTAATGAAGTACACGTGACTCTGATTGATGCAGATACATATTACACAAGCTAATTATCGATCCATAGTTCTATGAGGCTTATCATTCACACAATAACCCTCTAGTTTCTCCTCTGTAATGTGACATTGTGACATGAGAAGCAATGTCGTTAACAACATCGACAGAGTGTGCAGTGAGTCAAGGTTGTCTGTAGTGTCATGTATTCCTAGTATGAGGGAATGCTTTTTTCTGTTTGTCCAAGCTGTGCATTCCATGCTCTTAGCTTGAGGGGGAGTGCTGAGAGAATTGTGTATGGACCACATATGGGTGCAGTTGTTTAGTCTCACATCGTGGAATGGTGGGACTTGATCACATTGGTGGGGCTAATATAAAGAGCCACACAACCCATGTACGCATTGAGAAAAAATATAATAGAATATCTAGTCGTTTGAGGCTTTCTCCTGTGGTTAAATCCCGCTCTCTAGGGAATAGGGTTCCACATTAAATCCTAGTGTTCTTATGGAATAGGGTTCCACATTAAATCCTAGCGTTCTTATTGGTTTCTTTGATATTGCTTCTGCGTTTTTTTAAGCCAAAAAAGGGAAACACATGTAGGTGACCATCCCATAACATTAACGGAATAAAAATTCAACACAAAAGGCAAGACTCAAGAAGAGTCTTTGCGTGATGAACTACATTCTCAACATAAAAACACTATGAGAAGAAAATAACCCTATTCCACGCTAACCAAATTGTCCAAATAACAACAGTCGGTTTGAAATGTTTTGCATTTGGATGGGAGCACTAATTGAAATGTGACTCTCAGAAATAGGGTTGGCTAGTATAGTCCACCCATTCTATCCCCATCACCAACCAAACTTCTGTAGCCTTCTCGCAACAAAAGAAAAGATGACCAGTCGCCAAAAAGCAAGCAAGAGCTACCGCTAACATGAAAACTTCGAGCCCATCTATCTCTAACGAGGATTCTACCATGTCTCAAGAGCCACAAGAACACCTTAATGCGAAATAATCACCTGCAGTTTCTCATCAACTCCTCAGGTAGAGGTTTAAAAAATTTGTATGTATTCTTCAAGAAAAATCTCCTCTCCAGACCCAGTGATCTCCAATTAAAGTCGGATCAATTGGAGTGAGCAACTCCATAAGTCTAATAAAGTCTTGATAACACTGATCTGAGAAGTCTGCCACGAAAGTGGGTAACCATACCCATCTGCCTAAATGTTTGACACCCACACCTCTTCATCTGTAACCACTGCATAAAGACGTGGGAAGTGAGAGGCTAGAGTTTCACAATCCATCCATTTATCATTCCAAAAAGAAAAACTGCAACCGTTACCTAGAACTGGGCGAAAGAAACGAGGCAGATCAGGCAGAACTGCACGAATCCCCTTTTGAAAAGCTATCTCAAATCGTAGAGGATGGAGGTCCACCGATCCATGCATGCTAATACCGTATTGTACAACAAGGGCCATTCTTGCCACCCCAAATTCTTGCAACCATTTCATTTGCAAAGCCTGATTCATCTCTTTCGACCATGTAACACCAACCCACCCTCCTCCTTAGCAAGAATAATCATCTCACAATCAACAAGATAAAATCCATGTCGTGTCTTATTTGCCTTCCCCCAAAAGAAATTTCTCATAATCAATCTCCATTCTGTGATGTATTCACACAAGAAGCAATCTGGATGACATGAAGGACATAAGAATTGCCGCGAGCACCGTCTTCATCAGAACCAAACACCCACCACGTGATAATAAAGAGTCCTTCCAACCTGCTAACATTCTCTCCAACTTCTCCACCAAGGGTAGCCAATCTGATATATGAAGATGACCATTGCCAAGCGGCAACCCAAGATAATGAATCGACAACGTTCCACAAGGGCACACCAACTCCCTTCCACACGCATCAACCTCCTCGTCATACATGCCAAAGGGGCTCATGTTAGACTTGTCTTTGTTAATCTTAGGCCCTGAGAGCTCCTCAAAATTTTCCACCATCGCTGACATTCTCCTCATCTCCTCCATTCCCGAGGAAAATGGTGTCTTTTGCACACTGGAGCACCAGAATAGAAAAGTCTTTGCAAAAAACTACTGAGAGACCATGTGACAGTACCTGATTACCAAACATGTGACCTATTTTGCAATATTACACTGCTTTTTGAATTTCCTTGGAGCAATATGAAGTTCTATAGAGTAGGTGGGATTGTTAGAGTTTGTAATGTATGTGCAGGAGGGGGTCATCTTGCATGGTAGGGACACCGTAAGGGGATATATTAATACTCTTTAGGGTACCTCCTACTGTAGGCCTGGATCAAGTTTCCAAGGGAAGGCCAGTAACAAGTATAGAGAAGAAACTAGTTTGTTCAAAGAACAGGGCATCATACAATACCTAACACCCAATTGGTTTATAACACTTGTATCCCTTCTTGCCCAAGAAAAATATACTTGATTGCATGTGCAGATAATTTGTCCTCAATATGAAAATTATGGGCAAATGCACGACAACCAAAAACCTATAAATGCAACAAAAAAGGTTTCTCATCTTTAGAAAGATTGGAGAACATGGTTACCCTACCAAGAACAAACTAAGGTACACGATCAATCAGGTACACTGCAGTAAGAATGGCATCCCCTCAAAAGGTTTTAAGGACCTTCATCTGCGTAAGAAGAGAGTGAACTAGGTATGTCCAAAGATGACGAAGTTTTCTTTCTCTTGACAATCTCAAGAGCATTGTTAGACTTAAAATTTTTGATGCTCAAGGAAAAAGAAGTTTTTATAAATTAAAAGGAAAGATTTGACCATATTATTGACCTTTGATAGTTCCCAAGTCAAATACGCCTAGGAGCATAATCATCAACAAAAAACAATAGAATACTTAGGATCACCAATATTATGAACCAGGCATGGTTCCCTAATATCACAATGGACTAAAGCAGAAGGTGTCGAGCAATGAGGCATAGTCCTTCAAGGAAACAAAACTCTGTGATGTTTTCCGAACTCGCACTCGAAAGGCTTCAACGAAGTCAGTTCAGGGAAAATCTAGGCTAGGGCTTTGGCGGATGGGTGACCAAACATAATCTAATATAAATAATAAGCTCAAAAGAAATTTAGGCGCGGAGTACTCCAGAAAGCTCCAGTCTGTACGAAAACTTCATACTGCTGATAGAGGTAATATATGAAAGAGAACCATTAACTAATTGAGTTGACTTTACATATGCAAAGGGATGGGAGGAGGTCAAAAATTTACCTTCTCCAATCAGATAAGTAGATGCTGCAAAATAAATAATCCAATTTAGAGTTGATGTAGAAATAGAATTGACTACATGTATGGAGGTGTTGGTCAGTGTAGATGCATAGTCAGAAGTAATGGTGGGAAGATTACTATGCAACGACATCATGAGCAGAGCCAGAGAGTAATATGTAGAGGAGAGTTGATAATATTTCCCAACTGTCCATGATATGTTGTCATCTCAATGGTAGTTGGAAAACCATCAAATTTAGTAGAAGCTTGATTTGTCATAGGAGGTCTATCAAACTTCCCCCGACATCTGTCAAACGAAGGGCCAATTCTATAGAAGTGAATACACGGGGGATGACTATGCCCTTAGCCATGCAAAGAATCAATGCCCTTGGCCACCACACAAATAAGAATGAACACCACATCCGGATGAAACAAGAAATGATGTGATCTTTACTATCAGGACTTTACTAGATTGGCCAAGAGTAGAATCAAGTTGCTGCAAATGTCCAGAATATCACCTGATGTGATGGAATGATGTTGGAGGTAAGATTTTGATTTGTCGCTATACGGTAACAAGAACTAAAAGTTGTAAGAAATATGTAAGCCTGCCACTCACATCGTTCTATAATATGTTAGGCACAACCAATCGGTAGAAAAATAACAAGCTCCTCGTATAGATATGTGATGTTTTGAACGTACTGGATGAGAAAGGATTCCCAATGAGAGATGAACCAAATCCGTAGAAAAAATAACAAGCTCCTCGTATAGATATGTGATGTTTTGAACGTACTGGATGAGAAAGGATTCCCAATGAGAGATGAACCAAATCCGCATGTAGATATCGACAAGGTGAGATTTGGTTGTCTGCTGAGAACTTGTCCAAGACAACTCCTCTTACTTATTCTTGGACTTCTCCTTGTATATGAGATTAGTTATAATGGCATGATGTACAATGTTGGCCAGCTAGTTCAGGACCTGATAATTATCCTGATAATTATCCTCCAGTGAGGATTCATATTCCTTGATTTGAGAGGATCTTTCATGAGGACATAGAGCTTATTATGTCCGCCTATATTACCTTTAAAGCTCGAGACCAAGGTACACACACTGCACTCTTTAGTTTAATATTAGTCCAATGTACCACAATAGATGGGGTGGATACATGGGCTTTTTCTCGGTAGGAGTTGTGGACGTTGTGATCAGATCAAATCAAGAAGTAAAAGAGGAACCGCAATCTAGTCAAGTATCACAAGCATCAGTAAGAGTTGCTTGGGCATCGATGATTAACAAGGCTTTATAAGACACGAGGCGGATTGAGGTGGTTTTTCGTTCTTGAGGCAAAGACGCAGCCTCGAGGCGGTCGAAGCGTAAGCCTCAATTTATGGAGAAAATATATGTAAGAGATATTATTAAACATAATTATATTGTCATAAAATCCAAACATCAAATATTTACAAAATTTATTATCATAAATCCTTAAATGGTTTGGTGGTAGTGCAGTGTAAGGAAGGCCGTATCGATATCGATATCGTTTCGGTCCGCCCGAAATGGATATATTGGGATATATTGCTGATATATCGATGATATCAGTGGAAATGTTGGTAATGGCTCAAAAAAATCATTTTTTATCGTTTTTTCAGAAATTAAGATCATGCAAGATATTAAAACAACAATAACAAAAAATACACACTTATGTCACACATAACGGTCATTATAACCTATATATCGCACATATCGGTCATATCGAACATATCGTTGTTAATGTTTATTCCTGACCTATAGATATTGGAAATGGATTCCATTCAAGTTCTTATAACATTAAATAACTTACAAATGTACACTTAGATGACACATATAGATCATTTGTAAACTGTGAAGACTATGATCCTTATATTTCACATATTGGTCATATCGAACATATCATTGGTACTATTAGTTGTTGACCTATATATATTGAAAATGGAGTTCATCTAAGTTCTTAGATCACTAAATAACTTACAAATATACTCTTAGATCACATATGTCGATTATATATGAAGCTTATATCGCATGTATTGATCATTTAGAACATATCGATATTAATGTTGATTCCTGACTTATAGATATTTTTTTGAAGAATTGAGCTATAGATATTGGAAATGGATTTCATTCAAGTCTTACAACATGAAATAACTTGCAAAAATACACCAAGTTGAAGAACCATTGTATGCACCCTCCTGTTGCACCATACCCTACCAGCATCGATATATAGAGATATCGTCGAAACATCGGTGATATCAATCGATATTCGGGATTTTTTGTACTAAATTCAGTCATTTTTGACCGATATGAGCCGATATGGCGATATATTGCCAATATATCGGCGATATATCGCCGATATCCCTGTAAAAGGATATACTGGGTGATATCGAAACCCCTTCCCTATCGAAACCGATATATCGCCGATATATCGTCGATATGGCTTTCTATGGTGCAGTGTGCCACCACCCAAATGACTAGGGTTCAAATCCCACCATCGTGTGGGTTGCGTTAGGTATTCGACAGCCAGTGTAAAAAATAGTCGAATCTTCAACATGGATTTGAGCAAGAATCCATGTAGCCGACCCTACTTGTAGTGGGAGAAGGCTTCGTCATTTTTTTATAAATCCTAAATTTGAATAATTTCAAATTGAGTAGATGTACACAATATACCATATTAACAATGTATGCTAGTTTGAATTTGTGATATGTAATATTAATATTGTAAATATGTGAATTCCTAATATTCATACAAAATATGAATATATACCGTATTCATTGTAATGATACAAGCAATTGAGGATCATTTGTTGATAGAAAGTTTGTTGATACTAATAAGAAATAATCATCGTACAATTGCATGATTTCTTTGATGCAACGATGATTGTAAGATAAATGTATAATATATGTCTATGAGATAATATATTTCGGAAATTAGCATATAATGATACTATAATACATTTTTCAGTCTTGCGACTAATATATATGTGTGTGTGAGAGAGAGAGGAACTCTGGCTAACATATATGCGTATTATTTGACATATAGGTTTCATTCCAATATATGACTTTTTTTACTGGAGATGTGGACAATAATATTATATATTATGATTGTGACTTGTATGTTTGTGACTAATATATTTTTTATAGCTTTAATGTTATTGTAAAAATATAGCTTTTATAATTTGTTATTTATTTTTGCACCAAAAAATGCACATCAGACTGAGGCAGCACCTCGATACTGCCTCAGGTCTGTGAGGCTTATGCCTCGAATATCCAGATCGAGGCTATATCCTCAAGGCGGTTTTCATGGAAAACCACCTCTAGGCTTACACCTGAGACATGTTTTTTAAAGCCGTGGTGATAAGCACCAAGTAATGGCGGTTAGGTGGCATCATGGTAGATCTCGGTGGTGTGGCACCCTAGTGGCTAGGCAGTAGACCCATTGGCTAGGGTCATCGCGACACCTTGACAGAAAGGGGCCACCGCTAGGTGGTGTAGCTAGGTGTGGGAAGGCCACTATAGCGATTGTGAAGATAGCACCACTGAGTCATACGATAGAAGGTAGAGACATTGTCGGGGGTAGTCGATATCGAGGGCATCTAGCAAAAGATCATGCATGTCTTATAAGAATGTGTAGTTACTGCTTATACTGTAATGATATTTGCAGTCATGTAATGAGAATCCAAGTTATCCCCTATGTAGTTAGGGCACGAGTCAGAATTTGATGAGCCTCCTCGGTAAAAATGATTTTCTAGGGGACATAAAGTACCAAGTTAGACTTATATGAGCGTTATGTTTCCGGAAAACAAAATAGGAAATAATTTAGTAAAACAATTCACAGGATGAAGGAGACGCTGATTACATCCATTAAAATTCTTAGGGTCCTTCTGTATTCCCTCTTCGGGAGGTACCCTATATTTGTTGCAAGTATTGATTAGTTAAGGATGGTTTGTGTATTCACGATGAGGTATAAGAGTTAGTCGCATAATATTTTCAGACAATAAAAGATTGTGGTGGAGAATTGTACATCAAAGATGGTCAAGCATCTATGCATTGATAATGACTTAGTTTTGTGCATCAGAGTTTCGTGGTTCTGCAAAGACGAGGGTATTGGAAGAAAATTCATGGTCATAGATACAACATAATAAAATGGAGTTGTGGAGTGAATGGATGTCACAGAGAGAGCAAGATATATGCTCTCAAATGTCGTTCTTAATAGATATTCTAGATTGAGGTTGTAAATACGACCTGTTACTTTATAATAATAGCTATGCACGTGTTTTTGACTGCAAGGTGCCTTTTGTGGTATGGAACACGTCATAACATTCATGAATATAGTGTTCGATTTGGCAGCAGTAATAGAGTTGATCGCACTGTGTTTGATTAGGTTAATATTAAACAACTGGAAGATGAACAACTAGACGAGAAGGCCTGGCCTCGTAAAGAGATAAGTCCTCTCGGATATATGGTTTTAAGGACATGGTTGATTGTGTTTTCCCTACATGTTGATGAGGAAAGTCTCCAAAGCCAGCTATTTTGAAGCAAAATATGGACAATAGGTTGGTGTTGTATATGGGTTTTAAGAACATGGTTGGTTGTGTTTTCCCTACATGTTGCTGAGGAGGAAAGTCTCCAAAGCCATCTATTTAGAAGCAAAATATGGACAATAGGTTGGTGCTTAGGTGTGGAGATATCTCTTCACAGGAATCAAATATTAGAACTTATCTATTTGTTAAAGCGGAGGAAAGTTGTTTGCAACAAATAGATTTTTATGAAAAAGTCAAGAATCTCGAGCAGTGAATGTAAGAGATAAAAAACATATATAGATGGAAAAACTACAGAATAACAAAGAATGTAGGGACTACAATGATGTGTTCTCTACCATTTTGAAGCACACATCCATCAGAGTGCGACTAACTATTGTACCACATAGAGGCTTTGAGTTGGAGTAGTTAGATGTGATGACAACTTTTTAGAACGATGAACTTAAAGCATTTTCATGAAACAATAGTATAAAAATTTTAATAGTTTCATGGTAGGTCTATGGTTTAATAGGAACATGTATGATTGTCGTGTTTACCACAACAGTAGCGGCTTTTTAGTCATATATATTAGTTTCGCATCTTTCCTCTCGCATTCTCTTGACCCTTCTTTAATATATAATTAGTGGGGTCCTCTTCCATTCCACGATTGCCTCTCCCAAACTCGGTCTCTACTTAATCCCTTTCCCATCTCAGTACTCTAGCCGGGGCATGTGGTCACTTCGAGGCTTTCTGACTCCCCTAGGGAAATCAGGACACCCTTAAGCATTATCGAGTCAAACTTTGAGGTTGAATTAAGTTCGTTTTGAAAAGACAACAAATGATGAGACCTCGTAGAAATTATAGGGCAGAGTCAGTCTCTTTCTTTCTCATTTTGCAGGCGTTCATTCTTTTAGTATTTCTTCCAATGAGGAGTTTATAATACCTATTAATATATTCGAGAATCAATTGGTGAATATGTCCTCTCATATACTTTGTTTAATGAAGATAGTAATTCATCTCCTTATCATGAATGTCTTTTCATTATTGGAGGTCCCAGCTAATGTGAAAAAGGGCAATCTAAGTGGTATTGAGTTGAGAGATCACCATCAACCATGCGGAAATCTCAACTCAGTGGAGGAATTCTCCTTCATCTATTTATTCTAATATGTCAAGAATATGTTGATTGTTGCTAAGAAGAAAGATATCTAGATGTTTATGAAGTTTTGTTCGTATTTGTTATAAAAGATCTTGTTGCATCAAGGAAAATTTCGATCGATGTAGTCAGGGATTGTATATAAGATAAACTCTTCTTATATCAAAAGAATTACATTGAGAACATCTTGGCGACATCTGGAATATCCACAACATAATCTTGGAGCACTACATGTTTGTAAATATTCAACTCTTGGTACTTTTTTCCCTGGAGCACTACATGCTTGTAGATATTCAGCTCTTAGTACTTTTTGCCCCGCAATCCAATTCAGAGGAAGGGCTTATGCTAGCGTATGACATGTTATGTACTATGCCCAAATGTTGTCTATTTTAAAAGAATTGTTAGCATATCATTAAGAAATTTTGGGAAGGAGCATTTCGTAGGAAGGCAAGTATATTTAATAGAAATATCTGATCATCATCTATAGAAGTGATGTATAATGTATATACTCGGCATCAGTTTATGTTGTAGACTTTGATGGGAGAACAATGGAACATTTTTCTTTACTTTCCATAGTTATGATGATTAGCTAGAATTGCCAACGGTGACTCCATCTTCCATAGAAATTATGGCTTTAATAGATGATGCAAAGGAGGCATCTTTTTGAAAGGTTTCGCTGGAGATCAAGATCATGTTGTTGTATGTTGTGAAAGTCAGTGTAATATGACAAGCCAACAATCAATCATATCATGAGAAAACCAAGCATATCAATGTCAGATATTCGCTCGCTTAAATTGTCCTGAGGAGAGGATCAAGGTGAAGAAGTTTAGCGAGATAGATGACTAATATGTTCACAAAGGTCATTCATTGGAATAGGATCAAACTTTGCTCGAACTTGCTTAATGTCGGTAGTTGGTAGTATCCCCGAGGAGGGGAAGTCCAATAGTATTTTTATGCTTTCAAAGGTTCAAGCTGGAGATTGTTGGCGTGCCTTGAAACCTACCTATTTGTTCGATCTGGAGCATTGTAGAGTCCAATTTTATGTACACTCACGCTTTGCTAGGCGAAGCTCCCTAAGCAACCTTTAGTTTTGATGTCTCTTTTGTATTCAGGTTTATGTATTTGCTTTCTTTTAGGGGATCCATTAGAACAGAGGTGTTATATAAACACCCTGGGTTTCACATAAGCGTCCCATATGCCACCCTTTTTATGTAAGAGAAAAAGATGGGCTGGCATCGTCGAGGGTGCAACCCAATTAAGCTCAAACCTTGTACATCTGTATTTTGTGTGATTGTCTTGCTTGCTCTTTATTTGGTTTGTGTTTTGATTTCCTCTACAAGTAACAATAAGAGGACTAAAACCAATTACAAATGGGTCCGGTTGGAATCGAGCCTTGAATAGATGGTCTATACAACAACCGTATACATATGGAATTCCTAAAAGTAGATGGGTCCGTAGTTAGATACCTATTTGAGACGGTAGGTTCATCCAGTTGCGTGAAGTCACAAAATCGGACTCTACAATGCATCAGGTCGAATGGACATGTTAGGATTTAAGGCTTCCCAACAATTAGGTTATGATTCGCTTTGGAAGCCTAGACACATTCATTGAATCTACATTTTAGCTATGCACTAAACGATGCATGCTCATTCTACATGCAATTGTTTCCTATATATCATTATATGTAATTACTTTATAGTATATAGTATCAACTTTGAAGTATGGAATTTCACACATGTATACTTCCATATTTACATGTTAGCAACTCCATAATTTGTCTTTACACCCAAACCCATTTATAATTATGCTGTCTTGCACTTTAACCCCTTACACTTTGACCCGTGCATTTACTTTATTTCACTAACATAATCACCTATTAAGTTAATCTAACCATACATAAACGGGGGACGAGTATTATTTCTCAACCCTCTCCTTCCTCTATGTTGATATGCCTTGAATCCTAACTGTCTGACCCTGGTTGAAGAACCTCTGTATGCACTCCCCTCCTATTGTACCTACCCTAAAAAGACGGGGGCATGGGGGTAGCGCTTCCGGCAAAATTTTTTATGAGCGGTTCTATTTTTACTCAGCTATATGAATCTATTTGTTTCAGGGATCCGTCCGTAGAGGGGTAGTATATAAACTCCCTAGGGTTAGGGCTCTCAGTATCCTCTGTACTTTTCTTCTTTCTTCACATTGTGAAAATCGATCGCCGCCGCCAAGGACGTAGCCCAGGGTGAACTTTTTAAATCCGTGTGTTTCATGCTTGATTGATTGATCTCGTTTGTGCATGCTTCCGCGATTCACAACACTCTAACTTGGGCACCGGTCGATCCCATGTTGCCATTGTTGACTTCTTCACCCCGTCACATGCTTTGATGCGGACATGCCTTCATTACACTCCACATTTAAGTTAGCCTTGTCACTAAGGTTGCACTCCAATTCCTCACAGAGCATCATCGGGAGATCCGCGAGAGGAGGGTAGGAAGCACCCCCAACACGGTTTGAGACGATGACACAAAGATGTACTAACGGAGAAGGGGTGACCGGATTTAAACATGGGATATGTTATGTAATGTTCAGTCCCTGTTCAGGGATTTGGATGTATCATATGTATAGATTATAAATGGTTTAGCATGCAAATATGAAATTATATAAGGGTATGAGTATAAAATTGATGGAACATAACATGAATGAAACACCTAATTGATGACGACTAGAAGTTGATGAATCAACTGCTCCTGCTCCTCCAGAATGGCTGGTAACACCACTTAAGGGTGGATAAACTGTCCTATGAATGGCTGGTAACACCACTTAAGGGCGGATAAACTGTCCACCCAGTGTCCTTACCTGCTTCTTCTATTTTATAAGAAGGTACATGCTCATGAATATTTGCATAGGGTCTTCATTTTTGAAATTGTAGTATTTAAAACTGCGAATTGGATCCTGAAAGTTGCTGAAGATTGCGATAGCCTGCCGATTTTAGAATCATGTAGAGAGACCCGGGGATAACCTTTCAATCTCCAGCTCACCTTGTCATGTCGCTACGGATCTCAGTTGCAATTTTAATCAGTCAATTGATTAATGTCGAAACACGTTTATTAACTTGTTTAACGCTATCTAATTTAGAGTCAGCTCAGCCCTTTAGGTCCTAATCTTAGTCATTTGATTTTAGTCTTGTCTACTCCTTGTTGTCTTCACTTGATGAACCTCCGTTCTTTTCTTTAACCCTAGCTTAGCTAACTCTTGACCAAGTCAAAAATCACCTTGTGACTATTCTCGCCTGATTGATTTCTAGTCGGTAATGAGGTCATGGAGATTCTTTGTCTATATACACGGCTTGACATCCTGACGTTGTTTTTTATATTCAGAGATGGACAAAGATGTCGATCTTGAACACGGCTGGGTCGCCCAAGTTCAGCAGCGACAGGACCATCAACGACTATGCGAAAGATATATGGGGGGATCGAGCCGCTCCCCCTACCATGAGAGAAGGTGACGGCGATGTCAGAATGCGCAGCCCTCAAATAGCCTCCCACGTCCAAGATATGTGTTTTTTTGGGTATTTAGATGTGTTTATCTTATGTATGGCAAAAAGCCCTTCCAGGAAATATGCGAATAAAGCGGCATATGTAATAAGCAAACAATTGGTAAGGTCTGTCAGCTATGCGTTTCTTTTATTCCAAATTATAAGCTCAATCTGCCGTTGGTATAATGTCAGAATATGTTAATCAGATCGCCATATGATGGGATTCGTTCATGTGACATTTTTGCTGTCTAAACCAATGAGGATTTTTTAGTAGGGGATTCCATGATGGGAATAGGGAGCCTCCTCTGGAGGGAAATCCCCTCCTCACTTCAGCACCGTTGGATTTAGATGATCTGTGATGGTCCACTTTGCTTTTCCTCCTTTTCCAAGGAAAAAAAACTTCCCCCTCACGGTGCTCTGAGGGTTGGGCATGGCCGGGCTCGGGCCGGGTTCGCCTTGGCTCGGCCCTGGCCCGGCCCAAGCCCATTTTAGAATGGGCTAACGGGTCGGTCCTAGGCCCATTTTATTTTCAAAAATTAGGCCCAAGCCCAAACCCGGCCCAAACAAAATGAGTCGGGTTCTGGTCGGGCCGGCCCAATTTAACACCTACGTATACCAATATCATGTCTTCCATTCTTCTTGCATTTGTGTGGTTGTTTCTTATGCATGTGTGCATGTTTAAAACTGTAAAGCATGCTAACTAATTTGTGATTTTAACATTAGTTGTATGTTGGAAATACAAACGTGGTAAAAATATGGTGACTTAAACCACCATTCAATTCACCATTACATATTCTATTGTAGATGCGGGCACTATGACCCAATACAGATTGGTTACTTACAGTTGTACATGCTGTAACAATTGAGGACACAGATTCCATTCTTGCATATTAATGTAATAATCTTGTATATTAATGTAATAATATCCTCAATCCACTAATGGATATGATTATTAATGTGTCTAAGCATTTATTCTACACTCGAATAAGGATATTAAAGTTAGAACATGGTATTTGGAATGAACATGAATATAATTGATATAATTATACCGTATTTAGAATGGGTCGGGCTATCGGGCTAACGGGTTTGGGCCTTCTCAGGCCCAAACCGGCCTGATAATCAATATGGGCTCATTTTAGAGCCCATGGTCTGCCCATTAAATTTCGAGTTCGGGTTTGGATCGGGTTATATACGGGTCGGGTTTTGGGCCGGGTCGGGCCGGTCCAACCCAATGCCCAACCCTAGTGCTCTCCCCCTTCCCTGACCAACGCATCGATGCGCACATTCCTCAACCATTCCCTCTTGGGTGAGCTGTTGTATGCTCCTTCCTCCCTCGCCAGTGCACCGCCACACATACCCTCTTCCTCCTCCCTCAACTCCCATCAATGCTTCTCCCTATCATCTCCAGTTTGTCTTCCATCGACTCTCACCGAGGCGTGTCTCCCTCCATTCTTCCTTCTCCGGTGTGCTATCTTGTATGCCTTCCTCCCCTCGCACCGAAACAATTACAACTTATTGTGCGCATTAATTTTATATCCTTGATGGGGTAGACATCTTAGATCCACCCTGTGCATTGTCGTTTGCTTTACAAGAATTGCAAACACGAGATGCGCATGACTATAATGCTGTCATTCACAATACATCGAAGCTGTATTAGATAATTTAGGCATCAGGTTGGTGCATTTTTGATTCATCTAGACATTCTTTGGAATACTCCAATAATATTGCGTCGTTTGTCTCGACGGTTACTTAAAAGAGAAGTGGTCTTTTCTGCTTTTAACTGCTGAATATGTCAAATGAATACGTTGGGAAGAAAAATAAGTTAGTTGCAAATACCTATGATGTTAATCATGCTAGCATTCATTTTTCATATTTTCTGAATTTTGAAGCCGGAGGCTCAAATACATTAACATAAAAAAGTGATGTTGGATGATATGTTCCAGCGTGCCCAATTAGTTCCATCAATGGGGAGGGGAGGGAAGCGTGTAAGGAGGTACAATGGGGAAGGAAGAGGGGAAGGAGGTACGCCTGGGAGAGTTGCGGGAAATGCACGTGCCATACTGGAGAAGAAAAAGGATAGGTAGGAGCATTGGCAGGAGTTGGGGGAGGAGGAAGCGGACGTGCGTGGCAGTGCACCAAAGAGGCAAGAGGTCGCGCGTGATGGCACATCGGAGAGGGAAGAGTTGTGGGTGCACATCGATGCACCATAGAGGGAAGAGGGGATAGAGCTGCCACGAAGTGTGGGGAGAGTTTCCAAAAATTTGTCTTCCCTTGTAACGAAATGCAAAGTGGACCATCAGACTCATCTAAATCCAACGGTGCTGAAATATGGAGGAGGGAACTTCCCTTGAAAGGAGGCTCCCTATTCCCTTTCAATATCCTTAACTTAACCTATTTGGATGGAATTATGGGGGATGAAGTTGTTGGGAACATATTCAATTATCAACACACTCTAACACGGTAAAATACTACCAGTGTATATAGTGGTTGGGCAATTTGTCTACTTCATTGCTTACTTTGAACTCCTCTTCTCTTCTCTTTCATGAAAATAATATGTGGGAGTACAATAAGCGGCAGTACATGGGAACAACAATAAATGGCGAACTCCAAAGTGCACCCTTATGGTGTTTTGTTAAGATTACATGAAATTACGAATATTCCTTGGTGCATTAAAAAATATGATAGAGGTCGATTCAACGTATGTTGTGCCGATAGGTCATCAGGAGAAAATCCAGAGAAAACCCTCATAATAGGTATGAGATAATGTATGTGCATGTCTTTTTCTTTTTTTCTAACACCTGAATTTACATCCTATCTTTTTTTTCCTTGAGCAATCAGTCAACAGGGAATGGAGGATGTATATACATTCATTTTTTATATAACATCTGATTTCACATCCTATTAAAAAGCATTTTCAGGCAGAGGTATCTGTTACAAATTTTGTGAATTCAAAGTTTATAAGGTCATCATATCTACTTATGCAGTAGGTATCTATGTAAAAACTCAGTGATAATGATATCATCACACTCAAGAGGCAGATTTGATGCTAACTAACTATATTGCTGGATAATCCATTGTCACATTCACATGTAAATTATACCGGATGTTGGACACCACAGACGACTAATCAGCTTTCTTTATTTTTTTTTGAATAAAAGCCAACCAACAATGTTCTTGCTGTTGAAACAAACTCCTATTGCATTATGATCAAACCCCTTTTTGGTAAAGCTCAATCCCAAGTGGGATCAAACCCAAGTCTATCCTTCTTATAGTAGGCGAAGAGTAAAGACTTTGATCAATTATGTTCCTAATGCTTGTAGATATTGATTTGAAATTGTTATTAACTACTTCTTTGTGTCTCAAAGTAACAGACCACATGCAACTAATAGAATGGCATGTCTATAAATGGTCAAACGAGGTGCAAAACATGGCCTTTAGACATGTCTCCACAGGATGTCTATGGCTAGCCCATCACTCACCTCAATGTTAGTTAGATGTCTATGGTGTGGTTATTATGGATTTCTATCGATTGTCTGTCGAAAGAGCTGATCAAACAAGTACAAAGAATACATGATTTTTTACATAGTCCCATGGTGTGGTGTGCATCAATGTGAGACAATCTCCAATGCATTATCATTTTTCGTGTCTTTGGCCTCTCTCGATCTATCTTTTTGAGATTGAAGGACATAAAGTATCTAGCGGAAAAATACATAGAAATGATCTTCCTCTATCATAGGGAGATCCCACTTTTATATTTGAGTACATAAGAACAATATATGAGGTAGTAGTACTGGAATTCCTCTGAAAATTAATTATTATTGTTGTTGACTAATGTTGATATGGCCTGAGTTCCCTACCTTGCTTGTTTTAATGTCTCACATCATTCTCAAGATCTTGTTATGCCAAATAATGGTTGGTTGTCTATTTCTTTTTATCGTCATGATTTTATCTGAGGATATAAGTCTTCCTCTTCTAGTATTTTTCCCATATTTAGGCAACATGCGATAGTTGGTTGACTTAGTACTTTCAAGGATCACCTCTCCCATCTCGAACATGCAGATCTTTCAGATAACACCTATTCAGGACTCCTTCCCTGATGAGTCAGTCCTATGATTGACTCTCTCCAGTGATGTGATGATATGGAGAACTACATTGTCTCCAAGAAAGTTCTCCAGGATTGGTCCAAGAGCCACAATGATAGACTTAAGTCATATTTCAAGAGCTACCATTGAGAGGATCCATTCCGTTTATTTGAGGGATCGAATTGTGTTTGGAGGATATCTATTCCTTAGGAGGAATAAAAGAGTGTTTTCACATATTGTCATACTTTGGAGGAGGAGAGCATCACTCCAGGAAGAAGACAGTGTGGAAAGTACTCTGATGTGGATTCTACCGATCATCCTTGTACGTGATGCCTACTCATTCGTGAAGTCGTGTCCAATTTGTCAGAGAATGTGAGGAATCATGTGTTCCGAAGATGAGATGTCAATAAATCCAGCCATAATTTGCGATGTCTTCAATGCTTGGGGCGTTGATTTCATGGGCACATTCCCTAGTAGTAATGGTATGGAGTACATTCTCCTCGTTTTAGATTACTTATCCAAGTAGATGGAGTCTATCCCGACCCAAACTGTAGACAACAAGATTGTCTGCAAGTTCTTGAGAGATCGCATTATCTTAGGTTTGTGATCCCCAAAATCCTTATGTTAGATGGGGGATAGTCATTTTGTGGATAGATCGAACACCGTGTCGCTAGTCTATACCACCCAGAAACCAATGACATGGTCAAGGTCTTGAATTGGGAGGTGAAAAGTATTTTGCAGAAGTTAACTCGACAGGATAGGAAGAACTAGTCCTAGTTCGTGAGCCAAGTTCTCTGAACCTGCAGGACTTCTTACAGGACTCCAGTTGTAACCTCCCCATTCAGAATGATTTATGAAAAAATCATGCCATTTTCTTACAGAAATCATTCACAAATCAGAACGAACACATAAGAGATCAATTGGATAGTCATTGCGACATGCATTATAGAGGAACGGACTTGAATGAACTTGTATAGATTAAAAACCGATCATATGGCAACAACATTATCTATAAGGATAAAGTGAAGCACTGACATGATTAGCACGTCAGACAAAAATATTTTGACCCTAAGTAGATGGTATAGTTGTTCAATGCTAAGTTGAAGATCTTTCAAGGGAAGCTGAAATCCAAGAAGATGGGACCTTAGATAGTCCATGTTGTGCATGACATTGAAAGCATTGAGATGTCAGATACATCACCTAATGCACAATCATTCATAGTGAATGGGCATTTGCTCAAGGCATTCATCGAAATAGGCAAGCATTTGTCCCAAGTCGAGGAAATCTTGTTCATGCATCACTTGATTCCCTTGCCACTTCCTTTATACATGAACAAAAGCCTTCAGTCGTTCCTTGCATCATCAAAGATTCATTCGTGTCATTTGTGTATAGTTCATTTATCTAGTACATTCTCTTCTCCTCAATCGATCCCTCACTTTGATCACATCCAAATACTTAGGCTGACCAAAGCCTAAACGTTGGGGTTGACATTCAATGTGTATACCCATTTCTATTCTTTATTCGTTCCTTGCCCTCAGACGACTCAATTTTGTCTGCTTCTATACTTAGGCTAACTAGAGCCTAAGTATTGTAAGGGAGGGAGGGAGGTTGACTTATAGTCTTTCTACTATTTGCACCTTTTTATACTTAACACAAGTTATGTATATCCTATTCTATGTACCATGAAGACATAACTCAAGATAAGTATATGGGATGTCGTATATATTACATACATATTGTACCCATAACTCGTTAGTTTGTGTATTTACATATATAACTCTCAATAAAATACTAGGGATATGTGTAATCACCTGCAAAATATATTAGAAACAAAAATAAAATTCAAAAAATTCAAAAAAAGAAGAAAAAAATTAGAGTAATACTTGCATATCATGCACCTGAATTTCATTACGCATCCCATGCATTAATGAAAAGTTATTAGTCTGGATCGAGTCATGATCATAAATAAAAGGTTAGCTTGATCTTAGCCTTAATCTTCTTAATCTCAGAGGAACTTCATTGAGAAGTGGGATTTTAGAAGCTCCATGCCTTTGACTTAATTCTTGGTCTTCTGCAAGATAATGTTTACTTCGACTCCTAGTGTATAAGTAGATTACCTTATATCATGAGTAGGACTCTTGAGTATTGAACTAGTATGGACTTTTGCATTATGCACTTATCTCAACCTAAATGGGGTGTTCAAAAACCCTGCCAATTGAGTTGGGACGGCACTAGGTTGATTCGTCAAAGGTGGTAGTTGAACGAGCCTTGAGGACTAACAAAACCATTGCCTCTCTCTAGCTTAGTTTCTAGTAGCATGGAAATCTAAAGACCGGAGTAGTGGAATGAGAAAATGCTTTGGATGAGGAATAGTCTGTTCGTACTAAGTCGTTTAGTCGAGATGGGAGCCAATGCAACCACTTCATATGACTGCTCAATATTGTAACTTGTTAAAAAATACAAAAATACCTGAATAAAGATGAAAAAAAATTATAGTCTCTAAACGAGTGCACAAATCTTCAAAGCTAAAGTTCCCGACCACAATAATCCATTACATGAAAAGTGAAGACTTAGCTACATTTGCCGAGCTTCAAAGAGGAGACTTAGTTGCACTGGCTAGGCTCCAAGCCCCCATTCTTTTTTGATATTAGCATTATTTGAACTTAGAAGGAAATACTTGACTCCCAGAGGACGATTTGCTAAAGGAGTAGTCTGGTTTGTGGAGAGTTAACACCTTGACTCACAAGATAGTTAGTTTGAATGTTCAAAGAGTATGATTTTTGAGCAGGTGGATCTGAGTTGACTTTTGAGCTAAATCTGGATGAAGACTTGTAAAACTTAGAGGTTGTTGATTCCAAAGTTCTGAATCTTCTGCAGATTATTCCAAACCATTAATCCAAAGGTTAAGCCGAGCTTCATTTTTGTCTTTTGTTCATGACCTCGGTATGGATTTCAAAGTTATTTCACTGCATTCATTCTTTTGCTTGCTAAGGGACGAGCAAAGTTTAAGTATAGGGGGTTAATAAATGTGTGATTCATCTAACTAAAGCTTAAAATAAATCTTAGTTTCTTAGCAAATAATTACATTACATTGTTTATATTACATAATTAGCATTCATGCATTAATTCATATGAAGCATACATTATCATATAAAGATTACAAAAATTGTAAAATTCACAAAAGACCAAAAATACTACGTAAAATTCCTACATTTTAATATAAGAATACATAGAAAAATACAAAAATATAAAATAATTTTTGCCCTGAATAAATGCCAACAAATCTTGAACCAAAAACGTGGTAGTTTCCATGTTCCCAGCTGAATTCCCTCCCTATATGGTCACCAAATTGATCAAATCACTTTCACATTTTAATTTAAGAAATTATCTATTCAATAAAAGTGATTTCGTTAAAATTAGAGCTTGTATGCAAAATGTCAATTTTCGGAACTCTTTAACTATGTATATATTATATTGTTTATACATACTTGTATTTTTCTATTGCTGTATATATCATCAATAGTGCCAAGAAGATTATATATGTATTTACTAAGATACTAAATTGGGATGTTACCAATATAATAAATTTTTTTATGAAATAATGACTAGATTAATAAAATATCAAATTGGTGTGTTTTTATATTAATTTGACGAGCTAAATATATATATATATATATATTAAGTTCCTATTATGCCAATGTTTGGACTTATTTCACTTATTATTATATTGATGTAAATTAGTTTTGTAATGCATGATATACGATATTGAAGTTAACTAAATTACCATTTTGTATTTTATGTATCTATACATATAATGTTATTTAATATTTAATATGTATTTAATTGTTTAGTGATATGTATATGTAATAAGTTTGGTTAACATTATTGACCAGGCTTTTCTTAGCGATCGTTGACTGCCTAGGTCAACATTATCTCTCACCCTTTCCCCTCTGTGTGCAAGTACCCTCTCCTCCATCTGCATGTACCGCGACCTGATTCCATTCTTCGCCAACGTCCCGACCTGAGATCGTCGTCCATCAGCCACCATGTTCTATGTTCATCGCGCGCTACCATTCAATGCCACCACCTTACCCGAGATCACCCACATCGCTAAGCCCTAGCCGATATCCTCGTGGTTCCATCTCAATCCAACTAGTGAATCAATCAACCCCTCACCCCTAAACTTCTTCCACTCAATCTCTCGCTAATCTCATTCCCTAATCCATAGGTCTCGCCATCCAACAAACCCCACCTTGACACCATATCCATCTTCCCTGAAACCTTCATCATTCTCGCATCTCCTCGAATCATGGCAGTGCATGCCATGCATCAGAGAAATTCCTGAATATCATGAAACCTTAATGCTATCACCTTCCATCTTCGACCGAATCCCGTGAATCTCTCCCCGCAAATATTCCTCTGCTATAAAACTTCATCTCTAGCAAGCATAAGAAGGCTATTCGCCATCGTCGAAGACTACTCTCCAGCTTCACGTCCTTCCCAGTGACAGTAGGAACCTTGTGCTCAGGCAACGATGAAGTCCACTTCATTGGTGTGATCCAATGGTGACCAACCGCTATAGCAAGGCCCTGACCCTCCGTCGCGTAGAGCTTCCTCTGTTTCCTTGTCGATAGAGTAGAGGTGAATACCAATCGGAGTTTACCATCTAGCAATCAGGCAAACCCTCAGGTTTCTCCTCTTCCCTTTTTCTTTCTCTCTCCTGTTCTTCCTCTTTATCTTGTTCGGCTATAGATCGATCTAAAACCCCACCCCTTCTTCATTTTCCTCGATGGCTTTGCCCTCACCTCTACGTATCTTTCGCTTCTTGTTATCTCTACAGAACCCTGCCATCTCTGATCATGCTAGATCGAAGCAATAGCTCTACCTCCATCACTACACCAACAGAGCAACCCATCCATCTTTTCCAGACATCTACACCTAAATCCATGACTGACTGAATACTGGAGTCTCCTTTGTTATCTACATGTCAGTGGATGATTTGGCCAAAGATAGGCGGTCTTAAGTTCACACAAATGCGAACTCAGTCGGTGTGTCGACCACACTAAATCCGGACTAAAGTCAACAATTAACCCACACTAAAATCAATGAATTAGAAACAATGTGGAGTTAAAATTTATTTTTAACTCTGCACAAATGGTGTAAAGGGTAAGTATGCAGAGAGTTCGAACACAGGGAGCAAACTGAGTGGTTCAAGCAAATGAATGCTAAAGTGCGTGAGTGTGTGAAAGTGTCTACACTAAGCTAGCAAACAAGCAAATTTTTGTGGGTTTTTAATTTTTAATTTTGTTTTCTTTTAATTTTTAATTTTGTATTTTGATTTTTGATTTTCTGATTTTTATATGTTATATTTTATATTTTTCTATTTTCTTTTTCAATATTGGAAAGTAAAGGAAAGAGAATACAAGGCAAAGTGAAATATTTATAAAAATGCACAAAAATGCTCAAAAATTCAGAAAATAAATGTTTTTGGTATTTTTAGGGTTTTCTGTTGTTTTTGTGATTTTTGGGGATTTTTCCAGGTGTTTTTGATATTTTTAAAAACTGAAACAAAGGAAAACAGTGGGAATAAGGCTGGCTGTGACAAAAAGAAGATTTAAAAATATCAAACAATGGCTCAAAATTTTCACACTATTTTTCTAATAAAGAGAATAAAATAAGTGAGAAACAGAAGCTGAGTTTGCAATTTTTGGGTTTTTCTACTATTTTATATATTTTTTTGAAGTTTTTGAGTGTTTTTGAATTTTTAGTGTTTTTCTTTTGCAATTTTTAATGATTTTTGGACTGACACTAGAATAGGATAAAATAAACACTAGGTAATTTTTTTTGGAATTTTTGGAGGTGTTTTTATATTTTTTTGGTATTTTCTAAGCTAGACAGTACACAAAAGGCAAGTTTTTGATTTTTAATAAATATAAAAATAATGTAAAATCAAAAACTAATTAGATAGCATTAAAGTACACCTATCCAGGAACTTGAGCCTATTTTTTGTGGAATTTTTGGAGTTAAAATGATATTTTAATTAATTAGAACAAGACTCCAATCATCAAACAGTGCTGGCAAGGGCATATATGCAAATAATGAAACATCCAGGGGCATGTACGCAATTTTTCCACAAAATATTACTCTGAAATTTGCATTTTAAGGATTAAACATAAATATCCAAACCCGCAAGGGTATATGTGCAATTCACCCACAGGACGCGTGACTTGCACGCGCCTGGGAGGGGTATTTTTGCAATATTACAAAGCTCAGGGGGTTCAGTGCAATTTCTCCAAAAAGTTTACTCTTAATACCAAAATTTTAGGACTGAAACGAAATACATAAACTTCAGGGGGGTCCCTGCAAAATACCCAGCCCCCTCACGCGCACGGGCACGTGAGGTGACGTGGATTGGACCTGAGTGCAAATATAAAAACTACAGGGGTCTAAATGCAAATATTACAGAAATATTTAAACTACAATTTAAAGTTTTTGGACTAAATAAAAATTACAAAATGCGCGAGGGTGGGGATGTAAAATACCCTCGGCGCGCGATCGAACGGCGGAGAAGAAGCCACTTAGACACGTGGCGCTTGATGAACGGCCGACGACGCTTCGGAGATCAGCGGACGAGATCAAATCTGGCAGAAGATCAACGGTGGACGCGTGCCAAGATCTGACGGCTGAGACTTGATCTGGAGCGGGCCGAGGATCGGACGGTGGAGACACACGGAGGAAGAACAGGGAAGAACTCCGCTGCGGCGAAGTTCCTCCGGCCAGCTGACGCGCCTCCGGTGGTTTGGGCTGCTCCAAGAAGGTCCTGGAGACTCCTGCGGTGATGCTCTGGCGTCTGGGGCTCTCAAAATCGCCGGAGAAGCTCTAGGGTGTTGCTGCGAAGGCGGCGGAGCTAGAAGCTCCAGGTATCTCCGGCGGATGTCGAATCCGAGCCCCCAGGCGCTGTAGTGCTCCAGGTACCTGCAAAACAAGGTGAGAGGGTCCAGGGCAAGTTGCCTGGACCCCGCGGTGGCGACGAGGTGGCGTTGAACGGCGGTTAGGGACTCGGCCGGAGTTGCGCTCCGGCGAGGTTGATGAATCGGGCGATACAGGCGATGAAACTTCGATTTTTTTGGGGGTTTTTAATCCTAAGGCTAAGACTAAGCTAATGCACGGAAAAGAAAGGGGGGAAATGGCATCCTCGACGGTGTAGACCGGAGAGAAGGGTACCTCGACCGCCGGTGTTGCGGGAGGTGGTGGAGACGCCTCCGACTTCGCGCGCCTTGGCTGAAGGGCTGGCGGTGGAGCTGTCACCTCCACGGAGCTCAGGAGCACGGGAATGGCGCTGAAGGGTGGACCGAAGGTGTTCAAACTTGGGGAGGAAGATGGGGGGTTGGTTAAGTAGGTGGTGATGGCGTCTCCTTCAAGCGAGGCTCACGCGCAAATGATGAAGATCTGGCGTGATTCGAAGAGATGGCGTGGGAGAGTGATGATCGATGATGAATTCCCAAGAAGGAATCGAGGGGTGAAGATGAACGGATCGAGCTCGGAAATTGGGTGAAATCGGGGCGAAATCTGGCTGTCAGAAGGTGGCAGGCTTTGGTCGGGGGAGTTGACCGAGGTCAACTCCAGACCGCACCTGGTTGGTCCACGTGGACCAACCAGGAAATTCGGAGTGGAAATTATTTGTAAAATCAAATTAAAATAGTAAATGAATTTATTGATTTTAGGTTATAAAATAAAAAATGTTTGTTATTTTATGAAGAATTTTTTAGTGATTTTTATTTATTTTTCTGAGATGTATTTTTACAAGTTGACATTTATGCCCTTTATTGTATATATACCTATATATTTTAGTATTATATTTTTATTTAGGTATTTATAGTATTATTATTGATGTTTATGATTTTATAAAATTATAACATACTTTTATATACATAAAGATATTTTTATTTTATTTTTCTGATATGTCTTGTATATTCAATAAAATATAAGTATATTTTATATAGGTATGTATATAGGTAAAGTACCTATGTATTGGATTTATACAGGTATTTTTATTTTTATTTTGATTTAGGTTTTTATTCTTGTTTTAATGTACATAATTATTATAAGTGTTATTTACAACATTATAAAAATATAAAAATGAATAAATAATGAATAAAGAATAAATTGAATATTTTATTCAGTACAAATGTACAATGAGGGTCCAAAACTCAACTTTCAGACCGTAGCTCCGCCAAATGCGAAACCACCACCATTGGATAGTTTATTTTATTCTATATACAATTAAAGGTGAGTACGCTGCATTTGGAGTTTTTATTTGTGAGATACGGGTCTGGGAAGTTGGCATTCTGGAATTTTATTCAGACCACAACTTTTTATCTGTGTATTATTTTTCTGTGAAATCAATTTTGTATTTTTCTTTATTGATTTATCTACAACTTTCATGTACAAAGTGTCTTTATTTGATGTATAAAAAGTGGAACCAAAAATAGGTCCCAAAAAGGTATTTTATTTGTGTTTCTGACCTTATCTCCCCCTACTTTATTCCTTGTCGACCTATTCATCAAGATGCCTAGGTCTCGGGGGTTTAGGTCATAAAATATTTACAATATTTTATTCTTTTTCTTTTCTTTATTTATTCTATAATTTTGGCTTTAATTACAGTAATTTACACACTAATTAGATGCTCATGCATGGATGCTAATATGGTGGAATTAATGATATTTACAGGTATTTGCTAGGGTTTTAAGTGCCAAAATGATAGAATAAAGATGATGAAATGTGGCTTCATCATCCCCCTATACTTTACCTTTGCTAGTCCCTAGCAAACACATATGCAATATGTGCAGAGAGAAAAGAAAAGAAAAAGAAGAAGTTGGATTAAGTTTAATTATCGAACTTATCTTTACAAAATCAAAGTTTGGAGCTTAAGTCGGACCTTTGGAATTTTAGTGCGGTCGGAACCTTAATGAGAACCAAGTTTGAAATCCAACAGTCCTTGAGTATCCCAAAACTCGGTTCAAGTCTCCTCAATAGCCAGGTCAGAAATACTTCAACTCATACACAAACTCTTACGACTATGAGTCTGACTCGTACAGTGTAAGTGATATGTAGCTCCCCACCTCAGAAGTAGCAAAGAAACAACCTCCCCCAACCTGGTAACTCTAATGCCTCGGTCTAGCAACTCTTTCCTCGAGAAGCGGGGTATTCCCTTCTAAGTTCAAGTGCAACCGGCTCAAAAAGAGGGGGTGAAGAGAAGAATGGACGGTAGCCAGTGTAGCTACCTATCCTTGGATGCAAGACCAGTGTAGTCAAGTCATCCTGCTGCAGGCTCACATATTTGACTTTGGAACTCAAGCTTGCTTATTGACTTTGTACATACTTTGCAGGCTTTTTATTTTTGTACATGCCTGAACTTTTTTTTTTTTTTTTTTCGAATACTATATACAGCAGCATTTACATAAGGAGTTTTTCTTCTTGAGCCAGTAGACTATCCCTCTTTTGAAGCTTTATTGCAACCCACGGCTTCTGTCTTTAGACTTCATCACCACTAAACCAAGTTGAGGTGCACTTCCTTCACTATAAGAAGAAGAGAGGTTCCGCCTAGAAGTACTACCCTCATATGCTACCCCAAGCCAAAGGAAACTGCCTCCTCACCACCTCATCCGTGGAGAGCTATGTGAAAGGTGCAGGTGTCCAAGTTAGGTCATTATCAACAAGAGTCGTGCGTGTGCTCCGAAATATTCTACTTAGGCAGTCAAGAATCCATTGAGCCAAGTCCCGTGATCCTCAAAGAATTAAGTCAACTAGACCTGAAGTACCTCAAACCCAGTTCCTATAAGGTTCCTGTTATTAGGTAGATTATAAGGTCCCATCAAGCTCCAATCTTCGGATTTTACTTAGACTTGTTCAACTATCGCACTCAATCCGAAAAATGCTCATGCTATGTAATGCAATGCAGAAAATATTTTTGTGATGCAATTTTCAAAGATTTTGAACTTTTTATGGATTTTTGAAAAGATGATGCATGTATGCAAATGCAGATGCATTTTTTTTTTGTATTTTTCAAGAAGATTTTTCAAATGTTTTTGGATTTTACTTTTGCAAATGTTTTTGGGGATTTTTGAAAACAAAAAGATTTTGGCTGAAAACAAGGTGAAAACTATTTACACGGGAGTGCTTCTTTATATATACAAGAAGTGGATTTTACGAATTTACAGGGTAAGTGGTCAATTTTATACATATATACATCAGAAGTTGAGGAATAACCACATCTTTTTATTAAAGAATTTTCAATGGATTTTAAAGAATTATTAGCCATATTATTAGGAAAATACGAAAGTACGAGTTATGGCTAAAGTATATACACAGTATATACGACCCCCCTATACTTAGCTTGAGCTATGTCCTCATAGATCAGAGAGAAAAGAGAAGACATAACTCGTACTAAGTATAGATAAGTCTAAAGAATAAACGAATCAATGAATGAGAAGTTGACCGTCCCCCCTATACTTAGGATCAAATAATCCTAAGTATAGTAGACTGTACACAACGCAGGGAGGGTCAAGGGTGGGAATGAACAGATCGTACTCAGATTGTCTCCCCCTATACTTAGGGTAAGATATCCCTAAGTAGAGACAAGAAGAGGAGACAATGGAGAGGATCGAAAAGAATAGAACAACTCGGGGTGCACCCCCCCTATACTTAGGACAAAGTACGTCCTAAGTATGGATACTGTCTACAAGGGCGGCACCTTATTGATAGATGAAGAAAATAGAAAAGGAAAAGAAGAAAAGAAGAAAAGAAGAAAATAAATCAACAGACGAAAGAGTGATATGAACAGCTGATCTGTACAGCGGAAGATAGAAGTGATCACCATGTATGAGATGCAGATTTATATGAGTCGAAGAACACATCTCATACCAGAAGAATGGGGGCAACGTCCATGGTCGGCGGATCATGATCTCGATATAGCTTCAGGCGTTGACCATTGACGCGGAAGGTGGACGAAGATGACGGTTCGGATATATCAATACTGCCATTGTCATGTACCTTCCTAACCACATACGGACCTTTCCACTTGCTCTGCAACTTCCCTGGGAATAATTTCAGCCTGGAATCAAACAACCATACTTTCTGATCTGGCTCAAACTGTTTATGGCTGATATGCGAATCGTGCCATGTCTTCACTTTTTCTTTGTACTGTAGGCTGTTGGAAAAGGCTGTGTCTCTTAGTTCCTCCAGGGCTGCCAATTCTGCTCGTCTCTGATCTCCTACACTCTCGGGATCCAAAAGTAGCTCAGTAACTGCCCAAAAAGATTTGTGCTTGATTTCCACTGGCAAATGGCACGGCTTGCCATAAACGAGACGAAAGGGAGACGTCCCCAATGGATTTTTGAAAGAAGTCCGATAAGCCCACAAGACCGAGTCCAAAAGTTGTGACCAATCCTTTCGGTCTGGGCGGACAACTTTCTGCAAGATAGTCTTTATCTCCCTGTTCGATACTTCGGCAAGACCATTAGTCTGAGGGTGATAAGGAGTGGCAACCCGATGGTCAATGCCGAACTCGTCTGCAAGGGCCCTGACTTTGTCATTGATGAAATGAGACCCCCCGTCTGAAATCAAGACTCTAGGAACTCCGAACCGTGAAATGATATTTTTCCTCAAAAATTTGCATACAGTTTTCGCATCTGCGGCTCGGGCGGGGATGGCCTCAACCCATCGGCTGACATAATCAACAGCGAGCAAAATATGCTCGAATCCCTGACTCTTAGGAAATGGGCCCATGAAATCAATCCCCCATGCATCAAAAACCTCACAGAAGTGAATGGGTTGCATGGGCATCATGTCTCTCTGTCCGCAGGTTCCCATTTTCTGACAGTCAGTACATCTCTTCACGAACTCATCAGAGTCCTTGAAGAGAGTAGGCCACCATAGGCCGGATTGAAGCACCTTCTGTGCTGTTCTCTTTCCTGAATGATGTCCTCCTGCCTCAAGCTTGTGGCAGTATGTGAGGATGCTATGCTGCTCTTCTTGAGGAATGCACCTTCTCCAGATGCTATCCCCTCCTTCATGATAAAGGACGGGATCCTCCCAATGGTAAAACTTGGCCTTAGCTAGGAAGGTCTCAAGTTTCTGCCTGGGCCAACCCTGAGGGACTGTCTTGGCAACAAGATAGTTTACAAAGTCAGCATACCACGGGAGTGAGGTGACAGCCAAGATCGCCTCATCTGGGAACGTTTCTGTAATAGGTGCGCTGGGCTCAGATTCCTCAAGATTCTCCAATCTGGAGAGATGATCTGCCACCACATTCTTGACTCCAGGCTTGTCCTTAATTTCAATATCAAATTCCTGGAGCAGAAGGATCCATCTGGTAAGGCGTGCTTTGGCATCCTTCTTGGCCATTAAATACCGGATGGCGGTATGATCGGTGTAAACAGTTACTCTAGATCCGAGAATGTAAGATCGATACTTATCAAGAGCGAAGACTACGGCCAGCATCTCTTTTTCAGTCACAGTGTAATTCCTTTGAGCGGTATCTAAGGTCCGGCTGGCGTAGTGAATGGCAAACGGTAAACCATCCCTCCTCTGTCCAAGCACAGCCCCAACGGCAAAATCTGAAGCATCCGTCATGATCTCGAATGGGAGAGACCAATCCGGTGGCTGAAGGACAGGAGCTGAAACAACCATATTTTTGAGAGTCTCAAATGATTCAAGACACTTATCATTAACAATAAACTCGGTGTCTTTGGTCAGCAAGTCGGTTAACGGTCGGGCAATTCGACTGAAGTCCTGAATAAACCGTCGGTAGAAACCGACATGCCCCAGAAAAGACCGTAACTGACGCAAATTGGACGGCGGATTGAGTTTTCTGATGATATCCACCTTGGCAGGGTCGACCTCCATGCCCCTGTTGGAGACGATATGCCCAAGGACCGTCCCTTGAGTCATCATGAAATGACTCTTCTCCCAGGATAAGACTAGATTGACCTCTATGCAGCGCTTCAGCACACGATCTAGGCAGTCAAGACAAGCATCAAACCCATCGCCATAGACCGAGAAGTCATCCATGAAGACCTCTAAACAGTTACCCACCATATCCGAGAAGATGGACAACATGCACCTTTGGAATGTCGCCGGAGCGTTACATAGACCAAAGGGCATCCGTCTGAAAGCATAAGTCCCAAACGGACAGGTGAATGTCGTTTTCTCCTGGTCTTCGGGCGCAATGGCCACTTGATTATATCCAGAGTACCCATCAAGAAAACAGTAATGGCTCTTCCCGGCTAACCGCTCGATAATCTGATCAAGGAAGGGCAGCGGGAAGTGATCCTTCTTGGTGGCCTCATTTAATCGTCTGTAGTCCACACAGACCCTCCAAGAAGTTGGTACTCTGGTAGCGACCTCCTCTCCGAACTCGTTGACAACTGTCGTGATACCCGTCTTCTTGGGCACCACATGTAACGGACTTACCCATTTTGAGTCGGAGATGGGATAGATGAAATCAGCACTCCACCACTTTGAGATTTCTTTCATGACAACCTCTCGAAGATTCGGGTTCAGCCGTCGCTGGAATTCGCGCGATGGCTTAGCGTCGTCCTCGAGATAGATGTGGTGGGAGCACAGCTTCGGGCTCAGCCCTTTGAGGTCAGCTATATTCCAACCGATTGCCTTGCGGTTTCTTTCAAGAACCTCCATCAGACGAGATTCTTGTTCTCCAGTCAAGTCTGCTGAGATAATGACTGGGTGCATATCTGGCTCACCTGCAAGGAATCTATACTTCATTGACTGCGGCAGAGGTTTTCTTTCAGGACAACTGGGAGGTGGCAGATCTGGCTTCTGATATGTCTGTGTGAATGCTACCAGGTCTGCATGAGAGAACTCTCGCTCGGCATGAGTTTCTGACGAAAGGCGGCTGACTGAATTATCAATGTACTGTACGGGCTCGCACTCTGTCATGGTTGCTGGTTCAGAATGAATCAGACAAGACAACGGATCATCGAAATAGGCCCATTCAATGTCTGAATACGAGGGATCGGAAACAGAAGAACAAGAATTGAAATCATCGGCACCACTCGTCACGATGCTGTCAGCCTCAGGTGTATCCGTATCCAGGACTGTGCTCTCCCGACTTTCGATTGCCATGAGCTTGAGGTACAACGATTCGGTAGGCAAGGCGAGAGTCGGTGCTACAGGATCTTTCCAGTTAGATTCATCATCAGTCATCTCGAAATCACGAACCTGGTGGACGTCTAGCTCTTCCTCTATCATTGATGCGGCTTCGCTTGACTGCTCCGAGCATTCTAACTCTCTGGCTCTGGTCTCCTCGATCGTCTCTATTTGTATGGTCTCGCCCTCTACGCGAAAACATACCTTCCCGCAATCATGGTCGGTCACCGCCTTGGCTGTGGCCAAGAATGGGCGTCCTAATATGATGGGGGCATCAGTTACCGACTCAGGGATCTCCATGTCCAACACAACGAAGTCCACGGGGAATTTCAGGCCCTGAATGGTAACGACCACGTCTTTCAACAACCCCTTCGGCCTCTTTATCGACCTATCAGCAAACTGAAGGACTGTTCTGCTTCGATGAAGAGTGCCGAACTCAAATTGCTTGAGTAAGGCTGCCGGGAGGAGATTGATTGAAGAGCCGCTGTCTAATAGATGTACGATCAAACTGTTGCTCTTGAATCTCGCATCTGACATAGGGAGCTCCTGCATCTGGTCGCATGGCTGGCAACTTGTTCTGAATGGTGCAGCAAGTGTCATGTGTGAGCATATGGATCTGATCTCTGTGCCTCCGCTTTCTTCTGACAGTGGTGGTCTCTTTCAAATTCTTTTTGAAGAAAGGGATATGCTCAAATGCTTCTCGTAGAGTCAGCTGAATGTGAAATCTGTCATCATCTGATTGCCGAACTCTACCTCTTGGTTCTTTTTGGGATTTTCTTTTTTATTCCCCTTCGCTCGGCGAAGTGCCTCTGGGAAGGGGATGGTAGGGACCTCCTCAGATGAGGGACTAGAAATAGGTTCCTGTGCCTGTGAAGAAGGAGAATCCATACCAACATCATCATTTAATACATATGGATCCGTAATTTGAACAGAAACCTTTTCTTTTATTCATATTTTTGTTGTTTTTGTTTTGATCACAGTCCAAAGATACAAAATGTGGTGACACCACAACTGGAGTTTCAACAAAAGGAGATGTGGTGGCCTCAGTACCACCACTGGCACCTGTCTCTGCGGCATCAGCACCGCCTTCATGTTCTGCATCAAAAATGGTGGCATCACACCACCGTCTTCTATATCATCATTGGCGGCATCAGCACCGCTCGTCTGCTCTTCTGGCGCTCCTGGTTCTGCATCGGTTGTCGCTCAGAAGAGACGCCGCCGGCGGGTATCCTACCGCTCCTAGTAGTAACAAAATCAGCATCATAATAGAAATTATTCACATCATTGTCATAGTCACTAGGAGGGGTGTCCTCTGAAAACTCTACCTGCTCAGGCCTCCTTTTGAAATTATTAGGATTTGGTTCGATCTGAGCGGGTATGGCGGCCTTGCCTTTGATTATCTCCCTCATTTCCTGCCGGAATTCATCCATTTCTTGCCTGAAGGAGGCTTGCTGTTCGGAAAGCAAGCGGGCAAGATCATCAAGAGCAGGGTTCTCAAAGGAATGGTGCTGAGAACCGGATGAGTTTCCCTGCTGGAAACGAGGCTGCTGCTGCTGGTACTGGGGAGGCGGTTGGTTCTGGAAACGCTGAGGCTGCTCGCGCTGCCTCCACTGCTGTCCCTGATAGTTGGGACGAGGACCACTGTGATATTGCTGCGGTTGGGCATACTGGGGCTGCTGGTGTTGCTGCTGTGGCTGGCTGTTCTGGTATCCTTGGGCAGGGTTCTGTTGTTGGGAAGAGGATCCACCGTTGCCCCAACGGAATCCGGGGTGATCCCGACGAATTGCGGGCTGAGGGTACCGGTCGTACCAAATCCCATTGACTTCCATCAATGGTTCCTGCTCAAAGGAGGGTGGAGGTAGAACTGCCAGTGGTTGCTCCGGCTGATAGACCACCATCTGCGTGTCCGAAGATGGCGGTTGCTCTGGATGGTACTGCAGCAAGGGAACCGGCTCTGCCTGAATATGGTTTACCTGACGGTATGAGGTAGAGGCCTGGTTGGAGTTGCTGCTGCGGGATGCAACCTGTGACCTGGGAGGCTGTTGGGCATGAGTTTGGGCCTCCTGAATACATAACATTTGGGTTTTTAGGTCACTCATGGTTTTGGCAATCTGGTCCATCTGGGCCATGCCTTGATTTTGTTTCTTCTCAAGGATCTCCATGCGGTCCAGCTTTTCACTGATGATGCCCATGTCGGCTGCGGCTGATTCGGCTTGGGCTGCGGCTACCGACACAGTGTTGGGACCGGCATCGATGCGAGCGATCCTCTGAAATGACCCTGCTCCTTGCGGGGCTTCTGCTGTGTATAGACTCGGGCCTGGGTCATCACTGTGGAGTTCTCGGCCATGCCTTCGTAATGGCCCAGACGTCGTCTTCTCCCTTGGAGAAATAAGACCCACCGCAAGAGGCGTTCACTAGCCCCTGCAGCTCCGGTGTCAGCCCGCAAAAGAAACTCTGAACGAGATTGGGCTTGGAGATATCATGGTGGGGACACCGGTCGATGAGCTCTCTGAATCGATCCCAGGCTTCATGGAACTGTTCATTTGGGATCATGACGAAGTTGCTGATCATGGCTCGAGCTGCGTTGGTCCGGCCGAGAGGATAGTACTTCTTCAGGAATACGGTCCGGAGATCTGCCCATGTGTCGACGAAACGCCCAAGATGTTTGAGCCAATAGGCGGCTCTGTCAACCAAAGAGAATGGAAAGGCGATCATCTTGATTGTGTCCTCGGTCGTCAACCGATCGTGGATGGTGCTGCAAATCATCTCGAATTCTTGGAGGTGGAGGTGCGGCTCTTCGGTCGGCAACCCATGGAATTTGGGTAGCAGCTGGATAGTGTGGGGCCGAAGCTCGAAATCTCCGTGGATGGGCGGGAGTCGAATCCATCGGTGAGTGACGGAGGCAGCTGGGTTGTGCAATTCCCTCATGATAGTCTGTGGCGGTCTCTCGCCGTCTGGATTGTCTCCTCCTGCATCGGGTCTTCCTCCTCCTCCACCGCCACGGTCTTCTCTCATCTGCGCTATCTCACGCATCAGTTCACCCATAAATGTACCCTGGTCTCGGATCCTGTCTCTGCATGGTGTCCAGGGATGCTAACAACGAATTGTTGATGGCTGCCTGATCAAATACGAACGGAGGGTGATCATGGTCATCTGGGTGATCGCCTTCTGTCCGACATGACTAGATCTTCTGTAAAAGCAAAAGAGGCCATCTCAGGTGCTGTAGAATGATCTGAACTCTGTGATGCACTGAAATCTGAAATAATTGGACTGAGAGAAGGAGAATGGGAAGAATGGTCGAGGGGGAACAGGGCGGATGTATACTCAGGCTCGGAGAGCGGACTCTCCGAGGTGGTCCTAGATGAATAAGGAGGAGTGCGGGATAGCGGTGCCGACAGGTCGGCCTAAGAGATCTCCGTCCCATCATCTTGATTATTGAGGCGAGGAGAGGAAGGGCAAGGGAAGAAAAAGAAGAATAAGAGTAAGATGCAACAAAATTGCGCACAACTGTGCTGTGTTTTTGATCTTGACCTAAACAAATCTAGCAATCAAACACAAGGCAAGGGTAAGTTCACCAACTCAACACATGAAGCCGTGAAGGTTCGGCTTTTATCTTTTCAATTTTAACTTGATTCAGATATTTATCTTTGAACGAGTCCTTAGAACGCTACGCCTATAGGAGAGAGAGTACTGCCGGAAAAGTATCCCGTACTTGTCCTCCTCCTGTGTAACCTGTAGCTTGTGCAGTTGAGGTCCTTGTAACCCTTCCTGGATCCCTACTCAGCCAAAGAATAAGAGAGGAAGCCAATAGGCGAAACCGATACTTCGGAACTCGCTCGCAACGGAATCACCCGTGAGCGTGCAAGAACCTACTCGGACGCAAGACGATGAGACAGACACCCCCGTGAAGGCGTGGCCTATGCTCGATACTTCGGACAAGGTCGATGCTCTCACAATAGAGAGTCACCAATGTTGACCAAGCCCTACTCGTCTACGTACGATAGAAGCGCCAATACTTCGGTAATCCAGGCGATACACAAGGCAGCCACAAGCTGGGTTTTTGGCTCTAATCCTTACGAAGCGCTCACCTCACTTGGAAGGAGACCTTCCCATGCAACCTGAATACAAGTGAGGGTATTACTCACCCCAAGCAATGAATCCAATTACCTTTTTTATTTTGGTCAAGTTTTCTTTAGCAGTCCCTTTTTTAATTTTTTTGGTGTTATCGCTTCTTTTGAGTCAATTCAAGCAAGCGCCTAACGTTTTTGTATTTTTTTTTCTTTTATCCTACTTTGTCCAAAAACAGAGGGAGAATAGAGTCGGAAAAGCCGTGCAAGTTGACACCAAGGTGGAAATCTCACCTTTGTGCCTAGATGATGCGTGCAAAGTAAGAAGACTTACAGCGAATCCCAGCTCTCTCCATGCGGGATGCAAAGCAGAATATTTTAAACCTAAGCTATATGTCGAAATGCAAGCGGAAATCGTCCTAGAACAGGCAACTGCTAGCGTGAAGAACCACAAGTCAACTAGCAACTCCTAATCCGAGTGTCCGGTCTTGGCTCACCCCTCCTCTGCCCAACACATTTGGGGTAGGAGAAAGCGCTTGTTCGGGTGTGAGCTCGCGGCGCGTGGATTTGGGAATTACTTGCTAACCGTTTAATTAGTCTAAGTCCAAAACGTAACTATAGGAGCATGCAAAGATTATTAGATGTTTGGACCTATTCTAATCGAGTCAAGCAGGACCTAGATCTAAGAGCTCAATCCACAAAAGAAAATGAAAAATAAACACAAAACCGGAAAATGACAAGCGATGAAAAACTCGTCAAAAACCGCGGTGAGCCCCCAAGTGAACAAACACTTGGAAATAGGGCCCTGTAGTGTCCAAGTCCAAAGCACCTGTATTATTACAAATTAATAGTCTCTCTCTCTCAAAATAAAAGAAAAGCTAATCTAAGCACTCTCTCTCTCACTCCCTGCTCTCTCCTGCCGGCTAGGCTAAGAATAGCCGGCTCCGCGTCCCAAGGTTGCGTCGGGTCACCTAGGCGATCCGCCTCGCTCCGCGGTCCCTCGCAAGAAGACAAGAAAAGAGAATGGTCAGACAGCTCAATCAAAATATACTAAGAGTGTAAGAGAGGTAAATGCAGCTATGGTAAACAATCAACACACAATCAATAAAGGAATAAACTACTCGCTGTTGCTCCCCGGCAACGGCGCCATTTGATTTGGCCAAAGATAGGCGGTCTTAAGTTCACACAAATGCGAACTCAGTCGGTGTGTCGACCACACTAAATCCGGACTAAAGTCAACAATTAACCCACACTAAAATCAATGAATTAGAAACAATGTGGAGTTAAAATTTATTTTTAACTCTGCACAAATGGTGTAAAGGGTAAGTATGCAGAGAGTTCGAACACAGGGAGCAAACTGAGTGGTTCAAGCAAATGAATGCTAAAGTGCGTGAGTGTGTGAAAGTGTCTACACTAAGCTAGCAAACAAGCAAATTTTTGTGGGTTTTTAATTTTTAATTTTTTTTCTTTTAATTTTTTAATTTTGTATTTTGATTTTTGATTTTCTGATTTTTATATGTTATATTTTATATTTTTCTATTTTCTTTTTCAATATTGGAAAGTAAAGGAAAGAGAATACAAGGCAAAGTGAAATATTTATAAAAATGCACAAAAATGCTCAAAAATTCAGAAAATAAATGTTTTTGGTATTTTTAGGGTTTTCTGTTGTTTTTGTGATTTTTGGGGATTTTTCCAGGTGTTTTTGATATTTTTAAAAACTGAAACAAAGGAAAACAGTGGGAATAAGGCTGGCTGTGACAAAAAGAAGATTTAAAAATATCAAACAATGGCTCAAAATTTTCACACTATTTTTCTAATAAAGAGAATAAAATAAGTGAGAAACAGAAGCTGAGTTTGCAATTTTTGGGTTTTTCTACTATTTTATATATTTTTTTGAAGTTTTTGAGTGTTTTTGAATTTTTAGTGTTTTTCTTTTGCAATTTTTAATGATTTTTGGACTGACACTAGAATAGGATAAAATAAACACTAGGTAATTTTTTTGGAATTTTTGGAGGTGTTTTTATATTTTTTTGGTATTTTCTAAGCTAGACAGTACACAAAAGGCAAGTTTTTGATTTTTAATAAATATAAAAATAATGTAAAATAAAAAACTAATTAGATAGCATTAAAGTACACCTATCCAGGAACTTGAGCCTATTTTTTGTGGAATTTTTGGAGTTAAAATGATATTTTAATTAATTAGAACAAGACTCCAATCATCAAACAGTGCTGGCAAGGGCATATATGCAAATAATGAAACATCCAGGGGCATGTACGCAATTTTTCCACAAAATATTACTCTGAAATTTGCATTTTAAGGATTAAACATAAATATCCAAACCCGCAAGGGTATATGTGCAATTCACCCACAGGACGCGTGACTTGCACGCGCCTGGGAGGGGTATTTTTGCAATATTACAAAGCTCAGGGGGTTCAGTGCAATTTCTCCAAAAAGTTTACTCTTAATACCAAAATTTTAGGACTGAAACGAAATACATAAACTTCAGGGGGGGTCCCTGCAAAATACCCAGCCCCCTCACGCGCACGGGCACGTGAGGTGATGTGGATTGGACCTGAGTGCAAATATAAAAACTACAGGGGTCTAAATGCAAATATTACAGAAATATTTAAACTACAATTTAAAGTTTTTGGACTAAATAAAAATTACAAAATGCGCGAGGGTGGGGATGTAAAATACCCTCGGCGCGCGATCGAACGGCGGAGAAGAAGCCACTTAGACACGTGGCGCTTGATGAACGGCCGACGACGCTTCGGAGATCAGCGGACGAGATCAAATCTGGCAGAAGATCAACGGTGGACGCGTGCCAAGATCTGACGGCTGAGACTTGATCTGGAGCGGGCCGAGGATCGGACGGTGGAGACACACGGAGGAAGAACAGGGAAGAACTCCGCTGCGGCGAAGTTCCTCCGGCCAGCTGACGCGCCTCCGGTGGTTTGGGCTGCTCCAAGAAGGTCCTGGAGACTCCTGCGGTGATGCTCTGGCGTCTGGGGCTCTCAAAATCGCCGGAGAAGCTCTAGGGTGTTGCTGCGAAGGCGGCGGAGCTAGAAGCTCCAGGTATCTCCGGCGGATGTCGAATCCGAGCCCCCAGGCGCTGTAGTGCTCCAGGTACCTGCAAAACAAGGTGAGAGGGTCCAGGGCAAGTTGCCTGGACCCCGCGGTGGCGACGAGGTGGCGTTGAACGGCGGTTAGGGACTCGGCCGGAGTTGCGCTCCGGCGAGGTTGATGAATCGGGCGATACAGGCGATGAAACTTCGATTTTTTGGGGGTTTTTAATCCTAAGGCTAAGACTAAGCTAATGCACGGAAAAGAAAGGGGGGAAATGGCATCCTCGACGGTGTAGACCGGAGAGAAGGGTACCTCGACCGCCGGTGTTGCGGGAGGTGGTGGAGACGCCTCCGACTTCGCGCGCCTTGGCTGAAGGGCTGGCGGTGGAGCTGTCACCTCCACGGAGCTCAGGAGCACGGGAATGGCGCTGAAGGGTGGACCGAAGGTGTTCAAACTTGGGGAGGAAGATGGGGGGTTGGTTAAGTAGGTGGTGATGGCGTCTCCTTCAAGCGAGGCTCACGCGCAAATGATGAAGATCTGGCGTGATTCGAAGAGATGGCGTGGGAGAGTGATGATCGATGATGAATTCCCAAGAAGGAATCGAGGGGTGAAGATGAACGGATCGAGCTCGGAAATTGGGTGAAATCGGGGCGAAATTTGGCTGTCAGAAGGTGGCAGGCTTTGGTCGGGGGAGTTGACCGAGGTCAACTCCAGACCGCACCTGGTTGGTCCACGTGGACCAACCAGGAAATTCGGAGTGGAAATTATTTGTAAAATCAAATTAAAATAGTAAATGAATTTATTGATTTTAGGTTATAAAATAAAAAATGTTTGTTATTTTATGAAGAATTTTTTAGTGATTTTTATTTATTTTTCTGAGATGTATTTTTACAAGTTGACATTTATGCCCTTTATTTTATATATACCTATATATTTTAGTATTATATTTTTATTTAGGTATTTATAGTATTATTATTGATGTTTATGATTTTATAAAATTATAACATACTTTTATATACATAAAGATATTTTTATTTTATTTTTCTGATATGTCTTGTATATTCAATAAAATATAAGTATATTTTATATAGGTATGTATATAGGTAAAGTACCTATGTATTGGATTTATACAGGTATTTTTATTTTTATTTTGATTTAGGTTTTTATTCTTGTTTTAATGTACATAATTATTATAAGTGTTATTTACAACATTATAAAAATATAAAAATGAATAAATAATGAATAAAGAATAAATTGAATATTTTATTCAGTACAAATGTACAATGAGGGTCCAAAACTCAACTTTCAGACCGTAGCTCCGCCAAATGCGAAACCACCACCATTGGATAGTTTATTTTATTCTATATACAATTAAAGGTGAGTACGCTGCATTTGGAGTTTTTATTTGTGAGATACGGGTCTGGGAAGTTGGCATTCTGGAATTTTATTCAGACCACAACTTTTTATCTGTGTATTATTTTTCTGTGAAATCAATTTTGTATTTTTCTTTATTGATTTATCTACAACTTTCATGTACAAAGTGTCTTTATTTGATGTATAAAAAGTGGAACCAAAAATAGGTCCCAAAAAGGTATTTTATTTGTGTTTCTGACCTTATCTCCCCCTACTTTATTCCTTGTCGACCTATTCATCAAGATGCCTAGGTCTCGGGGGTTTAGGTCATAAAATATTTACAATATTTTATTCTTTTTCTTTTCTTTATTTATTCTATAATTTTGGCTTTAATTACAGTAATTTACACACTAATTAGATGCTCATGCATGGATGCTAATATGGTGGAATTAATGATATTTACAGGTATTTGCTAGGGTTTTAAGTGCCAAAATGATAGAATAAAGATGATGAAATGTGGCTTCATCAGTGGAGCTATCGTCCGATGACCTTCGAGCAAAGATGTTTTTCTTTGCCTGTCCTGGTAACAGAAGAGGTTCCACCACCAACACTCATCTATCGTTCATTGTAGTCAAGGACAGATTTTGTCTCCTCCCTCGAAGCCATCTACCTTCACCCAACCATCAACTCCTTTGATCGGAAAGAAGAGGGGTTCGCTGTGTAGTAGTTACCATCGGATCAGAGGAGAACTCTGTCCTCAGCTGCTCAATGGAAGGGAACCTCCCATCAAAGCCGTCCTCGTCCAGTAAAGCCATGCAATTAGATCTAGGACTGCTAATTGAACCGAATCATTCGAATTCGATTAGGATTCGTTCGATAAAAATTCGAAAAAAGTTCGATTCGAAATCAAATGAACTGAATTTGAATTTAACCCGCAGATTTGATTCCCAAATGAATCGAATCTGAATTCACTTGGATTCGTTCGATAAAAATTCGATTCGATTCGATACACATACATACACACATATATGATATGGTATGAAGCATTATATATATGTAAATAAATGTAGTATATATTTTGCAAAATCCCCCACACATGATACACAATTTAATATAATAATCAATATTTTTCATCATCTTATTCTAAAGATCCCAATTTGGGGATGCCCATTGCATACGCCATACCCCCTCTTTACTCCCCCAAATTCTCCCTCTCTCCCCTCGTCACTCATGAGAAAAAAACCACCATTTGCTTCTGCTCTCCAACGCCGCCAGCTCCAACCTCCCGCTCCTGCTTGCTCTCGTAAACATTGCTGGCTACAGCCTCCTGCTCCTGCTCGCTCTCTCCAACATCATCAACTCCAGCCTCTCGCTCCTGCTTGCTCTCTTCAATGCCGTCAGCTCCAGCCTCCTGCTCATGCTCCCTCCCACAGCCGACAACACCACCCTCCTAGTCGCCAACCCCACCACCAGCTCCTGCTTTCCCTAGCCATCGACAACAATATTGGTTCTAAACTCACCAACATCGCCAGCATCTCTCCATTACCCCCGCAATAATAGGTATTGCCACACACACTCCTTTTACCCTAACATCTTCAGATTTAGGTTCTATCCAAATAATTACTGTGATTCTAAAATACATCATCTACAAATAAACACATACTAAATTTTTAAAAACTATCATGAGGTCACATATTTCATTTTTCTAACACTCTTTTCCTTAATCACACGCTTAATCCTTACATGATGATTTTTATGGCCATCACTTTCAATCAATATTATTATCCAAAACATTGGCAGGTACTTTCTTTTCATGGACATCACCTCTGGTTTGTTCATTTTCACGAAAAGAAGATTCCTCCTCTGATTCATGTATAGGGGCTAATGACTTCGAATTCGAGTTCGAAAGAAAACCATCAGTTAACAATGACATAGTAAAAAATTGATTGTTCAAGAAATTATATATAAATGACAAGAAACCTCCCAAATTTTCAGTCTCTAGATTTTAAGATGACAAAACTTGGAATTTTTAGCTGGCATACTTACGTAAAGTTTATAAAATAATTCTTCCATCCATCATAATATCATGATCTTATAATAAGAACAACCGAGCATATAAATACAAATAATATCTTAGAGACAATTTAGGTCTGAGTAGATTTCATGGATTTTGAGCTTTTGCCTAAATAGATAAGTGTTAAAAGATCATAGCTGCAACTATATTCCATGAGAGGGTCATTGGGCATGATGATGATATCAATGAAAAAGTGGAAGAAGACGGTGAAGAAATAGAAAAATCGATTCTTGAAATAATTAATAAGATTAATATAAAGAAAAGATCAATGGTTTATCAAACATTTACCAAAGAGAATGAGAAAGTTGGTGGAGTGTTAGTTGAAAAGTGGAAATGCATTGATTGAATTTTCATCATAAGTACAAAAGAAAAGATCAATGATTTATCAAGATGTCAATATATATTTTTTCTTTATATATTTAATTCATCATAGGTACAAGAAGAGCAAATGAGGATTGCAAGAGACATACATGAACAACAAATTTAGGTACTTTAATGCAATTTATACCATGTATTGAATTTACCATTTATGTTAAAAGTTTTTTACTTATCTCAATTATTTTTTTACAAATTAGTATAACAAAGGCTATCAATTCTTTGAAAGTTAAAATATTATTTATATAAAATTTTTATTATTAGTTAAGTTATTTAATAAAGTCTAATTCGATATAAAATGAATCGAATTTGAATATTCGAAACTCCAAACGAATTGAATTTGAATTTAGATTCGAAATTCATTTAAAATTCGATTTGAATTCAGATTCGAAAATTTTATAATGAATTGAATATGAATCTATGTGGATTCGAATGTATTCGATTCGATTAGCACCCCTAATTAGATCTGTGCTGCCAACTCATAAGGGCGATTGATTTGCTCCTAAATCGCAACTATTTGATCACATCTCCAGAAGGCATCAGAACCTTCCACACGTACCCTCAGTGCTGCACAATCAGAAGAATAGGGAGCCACTGCGGCCGTGGGATCAAGAGAACCGGGTCACATGTTATTTGCACATGATCTGCTCAAATTATAGAGGTTTCCTCTTACTTTTTATAATTGCAAAGAAGGCCCGCATTTAGCAAAATTGCATTGTGGCGCCTTCAGGATTGGCAAATGACTAATAAACCTTTTTCGATTAATTTGATAATAAATGTTGATTATTTTTATTTCAAATATGCCCTTGGTGTTTCTCTTGAATATATTTTTATTTTTTATCCAAAATTATGAACTTGTCATTTTTAAAGCTCATTTGATCCTCTATTTTTTGAGTTGTTTTGGATTCAATTTGGAAATAAAATGAATTATATATGATTTTGGGAATCCACCCTTGATTCTGAGCTTGATTATGTATTTTAAATACATTTATATCTCAAAAATTTACATAAAAATAGTCATTGTATAGATATTAACTTTTAGAAATTTTTGACACATTGTTTGATATATTTCATTGTCATATGCTCTCTAAATAATTTATTTTCTAAATTCAATGTTTGATTTGTAATTGCACACTATCGTAATATCTTATGAAAATAAAAATAGTTTCACGTTAACATTGAATCGATCCATCTCTGAGAATTTTCTTGCAATTTTATGTTAGCATTTAATTGGACTAAAAAATAATGGACATTTCTTTCTGCATTTTTAATTTCTCCATGTTACATCTAAAAATTATAGAAAATATGCATTTGGTGTATTTTATATTTGTCTAACATATTTTAAATTTCCAAAACAATGAATTTTCATCATTAAAATCCAAAAAAAACCAAACATATAGTATTTTGCATAATTAGTTCGTGTTTCTTTGAAAAATCCCACGGGAATATTTTTTATAGTTTGCCTCACATTTTTCATATTGTACATTATTCTTCACATAAAAATATAAATTTTTTTGGAAAATCTAAGTGCTGCAATGCTTGACTTGATCCTTAGCCAATAATATTTGCCTCCTTGTGTTGACCTTGAGACTTGCCCACTAAAATAACAAATTATCACATTTATTAATTGATTAGGTTTATACATTTTTAATCACCTCTTTCAGTCCAATACTACAATAAAAAATATGAATTGAAAAGGTTAAAAAATGTTTTCACATATCTAATCCCAAGCTTAGTTTTAGATCAGCAATTAGCACCTAGTGGTTATCCAGATTTTTCTTTCCTTTAATGAACCTAGAAAGATCATTTATTTAATTTTTGATTTTATCTTTGAGTTTAGAGACAATATGTTCTAGTTTATATATGTTACACTTTAGAAACCTAATTTCACTTCCATGTTGTTTTTAGATAAAGACGAACAATTAGTGAGTTCTTGAATATTTTCTTTAAGTAATCCTACTTCTGATTCATGCACTTCTAAATGGCACGTATGGTCGATTTTAGCAATTTGTTTTCATTTTCTAAACTAATAATAATATCATGCAGGGTAGTAGTAGCATCTTTTAAATCTTCTATCGAGAGATCGCTAGAGATTACTTGATCTTCGAGCCATTAACCCAAGCAGAGCTTCATCACTATCAGAAGTATGTGAATTACTTTTCGAAGTGTCAAAGGAGGAATCCAACGTAGCTTGTGGGATTTCCATTTTTGGGTACTTGTGATGATGCTTATGTGGTCATTTCCTTCTTTTTCTCTATGTACTTTATTTCGATGTGATTGAGGTTGCTTTGATGTCTTGTCTTTGACTTTTTTTAGCAAGGGACCATCCTTCTTGAAGTGCCTCATCCTCTTACATTTGAAGCAGAGCATCTCGCTATCCTTCTTTCAGTCACCTCATTTCATGATCTTCTTTAATCTTCTTATTAGCATGGTTAATTCATCCTCATAGTTTTCGTCTATCAAGGTGGCCTCTAAGACTTGCAAGGCTATGCTCTTTTTTTCTTTATCTCATCTTTAGGTTATGTTTTTTTTGTTTCTCTACTTCATAAGATAGAAGCTTACCTATGATATTGTTCTCTAATCTATCATGAGTGATCTGATGATCTTTTTGAATTAGTCAGCTTCTTTAATCTTTACAATCATATTGATAAGGTCGTTGATAATCCTAAAGCATCCACTGTACATTTCTCTAATGAATTCTCCATCCTTTATTTTAAACAATTCATACCTTTATTGGAGACCATGCCCCTTTCACCTTACTGGAGCCTTCATAAGTGATTTTGTGTTTATTTTTAGATTTCATAAGTGATCTTACATGTAGTAACTATATTGAACTCTTCCTTGTTGATGGCAGATAAGATGACACTCGTGGATTTTGAGTTCAAATTAGCCTTTGTGTCCGCATTGTAGAGGGGCTTCTGTTGTAGGCACGTGTCTTGTATATTTGGTTTTGACATGTTGTATTTAGTCCTGTCAAAGTATCGGGGCTTGAAAATATACCGGCTTTCGAAGGACCTGTTGGTGTTTACTGCTGATGCCATGTGCGTGGAAGAGACTATACTTCATTGCACTAGAATTTGCTCTGATACCATTTGTGAATTCCCAAGGATCACCATACTATAGGGGGTATATAATGGTATTAATGACAGAATAAAACATTTTGCAAAAATTAACTGAGTAAAGAACAAATAAACTAACCAAGCACTCACACTGCACATGATGTTAACGTGGAAAACCGGACAAGTAAAAAATCAAAACCCAAGTCCCATTGACTTAGGATTTTCTATTAGCCGAGCCCATCAACTACTTTACTATTCCCAAGATAACCACGCGAATATCTCAATCATTTACAGAGTTGTTGCGTTACAACTCTAGATCAAAACACCAAAGCCACTACCACATATCTGACACTGATGAATGTGGAATTCACCTCTTTAATAGTGTGAAAATGTCGTAGTATAGGAGGCGAATTCGGTTCAGCAAAAAGCACAGTCCTTTGAATGTTGTGGAGTATTTATACTTGGCAAGTCTACCAAGGTCGAACGCAAGGACACATCTACTTAATTTATTTATCGAATTTCGATTCATGAAGCACAAGGGTGAAATATTTCTCAATTTCAGGTCCACACGATGAACTATGCTATTTACAAAGCAGTGCCATGATGTGTGCATTTTTTAATTGATTTTTATGCAATTTAAAGTGATGCATGAGTAATTGTGCAAGGTCACTTGTATGCTAAACAAAAGGTTATAATTATACCCTAAAAATATGAGCACCAAAATAGAATTGAAAATCACTATCATTTTAATCACGATATTAAAAACAACCATCAAATCAAAGCAAGAACAAGGAGAGCACGGTCTCATTTATTGCAACAAAATTCACTTCATTTAAAATAGTGACAAATGAGTAAATTAGACATGCTTTGATGTAGAGGACAAAACAAGGATCAAAACGACACTAAAATCATGCAATTTGGACCTACGATGCTCAAGTTATGAAGAAAACAATGCATGGGCATATTTGTAAAAAAAATGCAAGAAAAATAAATGATAAATATTACATTTAGGTCCCTGAGGGACTTAAATGTAAATATAGAAAACTGCCTAGGCCCTGATGTAATTTCTCCAATGCGCGGGGGACTTTATGCAAATATCTGAACTCGGCGGGGCATCCCTGTAAAATATCCTAGGTGTGCATGTGAAGCACGCACCTGGAGGACCAAAATGCAAATATAAGATCTTCCAGGGTCTTTCATGTAAAATACCCAAGCCCTCACGTGCGTCGCACGTGAGGCGCCTAGGCTCGGGAGGACCCTCTGGCTCAGGACACGCGGCGCGAAGTCGTGGCTCGGTGAACCCGAGGCTACTGGTTCGGAAGGAGGCTGGGGCGTTCACGTGGCATCATCCTGGCCGTTCGATCGAATTGATCAGACGGTGACTGTATCATCTGACTCTTCCGCAGGTCACCGGAAAAGGCAGGGCTCCGGTGACCTGCCTTCGGCTCTGCCTCGCCTCGCGAGGCTTTCTGATGGTCGTGGACGCTTGCTGGAGGTCTGGCGGAGGTCCTGGAGCATAGACGAGGCTCCAAGGCTGATCGGAGGTAATGGTCGAAGGAGCTTCGCCGGAGGAGAATTTCTCAGGAGCTCCAGCGCAAAATCCGATCAATTGAGGTACCTGCAAAGGGTCAGTCATAGCCGAAGCAAGTGCATGTGGGTGCGAATTAGGTGGAATGAGATGGGAGCCGGGCGAAGGCGAAGAAGATGGTGGCTCAGGGGAGTCCTCCGCCGTGAAGACGAAGGAGTTGGGTCGAAGTGCGAGGGGGTTCTGGATGAAGGAGGAGACTGGGAGAAGATGCAGGTGAGCTTGCGAAGGTGGGAGACTTGTCAGATGGTGGTGGACGATGATGGAGGTGATCGGAAAATTAGGAGAAGAGGGATAAATCACCTTGCCGGAGCAAGGTGTTGGTGGCAGAGGAAGTGACCTGGGGATGAGCTCATCGGAGCTCTGGGTCGTCGCCCAGCATGCCCGGCCTTGGCATGGAGCTCATCGGCGCACAATGGCAGCCGCGACGTGGCCGGAGGCCACGGATCACACCGGGGCTTCGGCCGTCATCACCTCCATGCAAGGGGCTCCTCCACTGTCACCGGAGAGCCGGAGGCAGGGCCGAAGCCCCAAAAATGGGTGGATAGGGTTGATCGGAGGTGGAGGGGGTGTTTATGGGGGGGGGGTGAACGGAGGTTACGTGATGTGGAGGCGGGTTTCAATGGCCGAGGGTTTAATGATGGAGTGATGGAGGGTGGAGATGGGGGGTTACACGAGGAAGAAGGAAGAATGGGCTACGTGGAGCGACCGTTCGGTGGTTGAGAGGTGGCCGGAAGCGTGGGCTAAAAATGGAAGGGGGCGATGGGTCGGCGAGGAGTAACGGTTGGGGGGAGGGGGTTACGAGAAGGAAGACGATGGGAGAGCCGTTGGATCATGTGATCCAACGGCTAAGATGTAAGCGCAGGTGGAGGGCCATGATCAGATCCGATGATCTGATCGAACATCAAGTGAAAAGGTGTGAAGGAGTGACCGAGATTGGATATGGAGGTCGGATCCGAGGGCTGGGAGCGAAGCGGGGGTGTACGGTGATGTTGAGATGACGGGATTGATCGTATGGTGGAAAAGAATGGGGTGACGTGGAGGCTTGAGGGGCGTAGGATGAGAGTGATCGGGCGGCTGTGGTTTAGGCACTGGTGAGCGGCTAAGATTTGATCTGGGATTAGATCTGACGGCTGGGAAGTGAAGCGGTGGTGGATGGTTTAGATGAAGGCAAGGGCGAGTGGATCTAATGGTCCGGGGGAAGCCAGGTGGCGGAAGGGAAAGCGGGCCACGTGGCAGCCAAGAGGGTGCCATGTGGCCCAATCAGAAATTCAGAAAATGAAAAATCAAAGATAAATACAAAATAAATAGTTAGAGGTAAAATTAGGAAAAAGTTGAAACATGAAAGTTGCTCGTCTCGACGAGATCTACAACTTTCATGTTGGACAAAAAGCCAAAAGAGGTCATTTGTACAAAAAGTATTTTTGGGGGTATTTTTAAGGGGGATAAAACACCGATTTTTATTTTTGATTTGTTTTTGTATTTTTTTAGTCTTTTTAAAGGTTTGTGAATTATAGATAATTTATCTACCTAATTTTTAGGGGTTTTTGATGATAAAATAAATAAAAGAAAAATAAGGAAAATTAAATACAATAATTTAAGGGTAAATGATACACAATATGGTACAGGATAAAAATAAAGAATTAACGATGATTTTTATTGGAATGGTTAAGCCTGAGTTTTAATTTGCGGTTTTTAGCATGTTGAATATGAGATTCATCAGACACCATGACAAAGTCAAGGCTGGTCAAACTCCAATTATCCTCTGACTTCTGTGGATTGGTTTGACTTTGATGACCCAATATCAACCTGCAGATTTTCGGATCTAGTACGAAAAGTTCCTACAAAGTGTTATGTTATGCAATATGAAAATAATATCTTGACAATGCCAGTAGTACATGCAATAATATCTCTATCAGTAAGCACATGTGAGAGGATAAACAATCACACAAAATAATATCACCAAATGTTGTTGCCTGCCAAAATATTTCTGACTTCTTGCAGAAGAACTAGAAGATCAGTAGGTGATCAACTGCTACTTTCTGATAGCTTTCTCATAATGAAGCTATCTAATTGACTTCTTTCAAAAGAATATGTAAAATTTGAAAAACAGAAGACAAAAATCTCTTATAATATTATTATTTGATTGATCAGAGAAAAACTTGGTCGATCATTTGAGTTGATCGATCAGTATACTGACATCATTCTATTAGGGTTGATCAATTAGGCTGAAGGGTGGGTCAATCAAATAAGTCGTCTGAGAAAATTCTTGATTAAGCAAGTTATTAGCATTTAATATTAATTCAATTTTACACAATTACATTGCAACACTAAATCAACTTTGAGATAACAGAGAATACATAAAGTTTTGTGTTCAAGTCCTTAAGAATCTTTTGTTTGTATTTCTAGATTAATTTGCATTTCGTAAGTTAACCAAATAGATAAACAAATGACTTGCGATATATGTATGTCGTCTTTAAACTAAATAAGAGGAATAAAAGGGTAAGAAACAAAAGACCAACGCTCATGATGGCATCCACTGTTGGACATGCGAGCCTACAACGAGCCACTATGCAATAAATGTTATTGCAAATATCATTTTCTAATCTGAAATGAAGAATAATTAATTTGCATAATAGATCCCTTAGTACAATTAGGGTTATGTACCATGGTCATCTTAATTATCATACATCTATTGATTCAATTGTTGAATCATAGAGACTGTTGCTTGGGTGATATCTAAGAGTTAGATTGATGACTCATCAAGCACCATCAAATGATTGCTAAGATAGGATCTCCAGTCTGAGTATGAGGTGGCCATCCTTTCTCTAATGGGTTGATATCTAACCGACCTCTTGATGCAACTCCTCTACAAAGGAATAAAGATTCGGAGGTGTTAGATAAGTTAGGTCAAAGAGTTGACTTAACGAGATTGAGATAATCAAGATATATGTCGTATGCTATCACGATATGGGCACACAATGTGTTACTATATGTTTGAGTATATATATTTGGCAGACCGATAGGTTGACAATCTAATCAAGGTCTATACACCGACGCACTGGTGTGCATACAAGGGCATATGAGTAATGCGATCTCTCAAAGGGATCATACATGTCCATTTACTGAATCGGAAGACATGAGCTCACTCATGAGATATTGGGAATCAAATTCCTTGCATGGTAATCTCGCTTTGAAAGCTTGACTGAATTTGTAGGTTTGATATATGCTTTTGTAAAGTATATGATCAATACCTGGGTATGACATATGCTTTTGAAAAGTATATGGTCGATACCAACTCCCAATGATCAAATGAGAAACTTAATGATAAAACCCTGAAGGAGACAATCTAAATAAGATCTAAACTTTGGATTTATTCTAGGTATTCCAATATGCAGGATGTACATGTATTAGGAATACCTGAGGGTGATGTGATCATAAACGATTGTATAACCATGACGCTTCCATTCCGAGGGAGTGGTGAAACATGTCTGGATTTTAGTGACTCCTCTCACTAGAGAAGTAATCTAATCTTGGTCCAAATGTTGGATAGTGATTTGAATGTGATTCAGATGCAATGAGAAGATTAGATTTATAGCTTTGATTTAATTAAACATATATGAGAGGTCCCCGAGATCTGGATTTGAGATCTGATCTCAATATCCAAGTCACTATATGTGGAACGTACAATCTCCATGTCCATATCTCCAAGTATCCACGGAGAAAGCGCATTGTTCTTAAAAGAGTTAAAGAGTAATTCCATAGTTGATAATGTGTCTGAGCATTACTAGTTAAATGTGATTTAATTATCATGAATAATATGAATTTGATTCATATTATTTGGCCATATAAGTAGAGTTATCTAAGATAGTGATTTAATATCAAAGATGTGAATAATGTGAATGTGATTCATGTTATTTGGGCACATGAGAATAGAGATCCAAGATAATTAAATACGATTTAATTATCAAGGATATGAATAATGTGGATAACACTATCCATATTATTTGTATATATTATAAATGTGATTTATAATACATTAGAGAGAGCTTATTGTAAATAGTATCTTCAAATTAGGTGTTGATGTGAATTGGATTCACATTGAAAATTAACTGGAAATACAATTTACATTTTATTTTGGGTTGTATGATTAACAATTATTCAATGGCATGATTGCAATATTCACAAAATCAATTTGGAATTATTTTTGTAAACTAATTTACAACAAAATTTGTATATATATATATATATATATGAAGGATTAGAGGAGCCAACATCATCCATTTAATGGATGGCGGATGGCCACCCCTTGACTTGGTCTCAAGGGTGGCCCTCTCCCCCCCTTTAGGTGAGTGGGTGGCCTCCCTCCTAATCCTTCTACGTAAATTAATTAAGTTCAAATTAAATTATGTTGATTATTCAATATATATTTAATTTAATCTAAATTAATTATTGTTATATTTTTACAACAAAATCATGACCATTGAAAAGAAACACAAATCAATCTCAATCATTGAATTTGTGTTTCACATGGATTGGAATCCATGAACTCCCAAAATACTGTAAAAGAAGAGGCAACCATAACCCCTTCTTTTTACACACAACAATTGAATAGCTTCTCTCTGTCTCTCTCATATCCTCGACACACACCCCTCTCTCCCTCCTTAGAGTGGTCGTACACCCTAAACACTAGAGAGGGTCACCGTCGTCGCCACACTGTTGTGCCGCCGCTTCGACAGCTCGTGGATCTCTGTCTCCTTCGGTGCACTTCAATCGTGAAAAAGATGTCTGATCTCGTGAGACGATACCTGGAGATTCTTCGCTTGGATCATCAACATGAATTGCGAGGAGTACGTGTTTCATCAGCATGCTCGCAAGCGTCTCCTTCGTTGAATCAGACTTGAGATAGGAGGTCTCTTCGTTTAGAGACTCGATCGAAATCAAGCTTCAAGAGGTAAACCTATTACCCCTTTGTGGTTTAGATAAATGATTTGAGAAGTGTTCTTGGATCATGTGATTTCATTGTTCATTTTTTTAAATTCCGCTGCCGTGAGCAACTAGTACGACTAGTCATTCTCAATCGCATATGATGTGATCTTCACTCTTTCATGATGCGCTTAAGGCTATTTTCATATCTTCAAGTGGTATCAGAGCCTTAGTTGAGGTCTTGGATATGATCCAAAACCCTAAACGATCAAGGTTCATGTTTCGGATGCGCGAGACTCATTGTTTTTGCATTGGATGCAAGATTCGAATCATTTTTTCCTAAAATAAAAATCTACTGTTTGTGTACTGACGTGTTTTTTGGTTAATAAAATGTATTTGGAATTCTTAAATATGTCTCAAAAACAGTAGCCTAATGTTGGTACCAAAAGTGCATAAAAATAATTCGAAGAGTTCCCGCTATGAAAGATGTTTTGCATGGAATCACGGATCTGTAAGAAAATTATTTTTACCTATTATTTTTCCATCATGAAATATGAAATAAATAATTGTATTAACTAGAGGATCAAATCAGCAAACCAGTCGAATTTATTTCGTGCGATTCTGACTCCGTTTGCCCTAGATATTACATATTTAGTGGAGATGGGTCGGAAGATGATTAGATCATCAAACCTCTTTACTTAATATATTTATAATTCAATAGAAATTATGGAAATTATGAATTTGTCTTGATTAAATATGATTCCTAGAAATTATGAAAATAATTGATTAATCACCATAGGCTATTGAATGAATGTCTCATGAAAAATCTAGTTTACCTACAACAGTTATAGGACAATCTGCAAAACATTGTTATTTGAATAGGATTGGGGATTTGTTTAACAAATCTCCTTATAATATTAATCAAAATGGTTTGATAAATATTATATGGTATAACTTTGATTGAAAGATAAATTATCATCTCAAATACAAAATAATCAAATCACATTATCCTGACATGAGGCAGATATGGTGTCTAGTTGGGGATCGTTGGGGAAGCAAGTTGCTCCGTGAGCGGTCTATCCCACATTCTATTCGTACTGACCATGACAACGGGTATGGAAAGGATAATGCTTGAATAGATTATGATGTATTTTTCTAATTATTAAAATTTGAATAATACGTATTTTTGAGATTTTACCATCCTTCAAGTAACAATCAAGATTATTTGTTGGTTGATAAATTGGATTGATAATTGATTTACTATAATTGAATTAATTATATCCAATTAAACACTCTATTATGAATATAGTAGTATTTCCCTTACAAGAATTAATTATGTGAATATGATTCATAATAATTGATTAAAATTTGAACATGATATAGAGGATCACATAAGTGACATACACGATCTCCCATCAAGGCAAAGGGTTCCGTCGTCAGGGATTGTATGTAGGAGACACTTGTCTGAAGTGATAGCTCCTGCATACAAGCGCATCTGGATTAGGATCTTTTCTTCTCGAAAAAGTAAGGTTGTATGTGTAATGACCGCGATATCGATTCCTCGTATTATTGGGTGATATTGGATTGCACATAACGATTTCTAATCTTGTTGACGGTTGGTTCAATTAACAATGGGTCAACATCACCTTAGGGGTGGTAGGCCTGGATGTTAAAGATCGAATTGGGAAATGCAAGTTGGACTTGCAAAGCGAAATGAGTTCCTGCTTCTTTTTATCCGAGTTACAGATTCTCATATTATTGAGATGTAACAAAGATAAGAAAGGATATCCCAGATCTTGCTTGAGATATAATGGTAAGTATATATCTTACATTGAAAGTGAATAAGGGAATGAAGTTTCATTGTTGACAAGGCAAGACAACTTTGATATAAAATCTTAAATCAAAGTAAAATGTATATTTATGCAAATATTCCTTATTTCAGATAACCTATATCAAATGCACTCAAAATTGTACTCAATAATAGCTAGTAAATTATCATGGATTGGATCCATGATCAATATATTGTATTTGTAGTTGGACACATAATGTATTTGATTACAATCCATAATAATGAGGAACAACAATTAAATAGACAATAGGACAACATCCTAGGGTTTGTGTGTCTCTATAGTCTTGATCTCTGATCGAATGTGCTTTGGAAGTATCATGTCGATGATGATTGTAATTATCGAAAATCCTTATAAAATCTAAGAAGATGTTTTGGCATACATATGTGCTCTCGACATTTAATCATGAATGACATGGTTCACTGCATTATGTAGAATAGTGGCTCGACGAGAGATGATGTACTCAAAATGTTTGTGTCCCTACCTGAACCAAAAGTCTTTAAGAGTTAAGATGGATGTAGATACGATGAGTGCCATCTTTCTACTATCTATACTCAAGTCATTCACGAAGCTTCATAATATTCATATTGTATGAATTGAATGAATCATATATAAATGTCGAAATACTCTTATATTGAAATCTTTTGAGCTCAACATAAGAGATCCTTTGTCTTAAGCAATGGTTGCTTATAAATGAAGAGAGCGCATTGGAAGCATGGGTCTTGCCAAAGTAAGAAGGAAAGTCTAAAGTTCATTGTACTTCTGTGACTTCCGTATGACATCCAAAGAGTTGGATGAATGCCAATACTAGAATAAGCCGATGCACTGATAGTATGACTATCTAGACTATCTAGGATCCTTAGAGAAGGACTCGGATAGTGCATCTGAATAATCTACATCTGCATTTAATCATTGAAATTGACTTACTTGTTTGATAAGATTAAAGTCTAATAATTGTATCTTATCTTTCTAATAACACTTGCAATTGGTTGCATATGTTTTAGAGGACTAGGAAATTTGATCTTAAGGTTTAATAGTCATCTACATGGATGTTGATACAATTATTGCAGCAATCTCCATTAGATAGATCGACATCATATTTTCACTGGGAGAGCCCTTAGTCTTAGATAATGTCTCTGTAACCTAGATATTAGAATACACTCATTGTTTATTTCTAAATGTTGGAAATAAACATGAATTCTGGGATAAACCTATCATAAAGAGTTATGATGGATATATTTCTGAAAGTAGTCTAACATCTAGAGGACTCTACTAAATTATAAAATTAATGAATAATTCATTAACATTTCTAAATATTGAAAAATTAAATCTTAGAAGATCAATAGGAGGATGAAGATCATTTGGCAATAATATGACATCACACCTTGGAGATATGTCTATTGATGAGATCAATAGACCAGTAAGAGATGAAACTTCAGATTGTCTGAAGGTTCAAAGCTTACATACTTATGAATATAGATTCAAAGTAAAAAATATCCAATGCATCCTTTTTTGGGAATGGTGTAAGATGACAATATATTCAATATCTCATACATATTGTTGTATGTGGATCATCTATATCAAAATAAATATTAATGATATGTGATATCAATTGATGATTATTTGTGACATGAGATATCTTCCCTTCACCTTGGAAACCTTTGAAATGCTCAAAGATTTCACAATTTTGGTTTAGCACCAAAGGTTGAAGGAAGATGAAAGAATTTGATCTAATCAAGGTAGCAAGTACCTATTAGATGAATTCAAGGAATACCATAGGAGAAAGGAATATCATTCCTATTTGAATCCTCCCAATACACCTAAACTCAATAGAGTTGTAGGGAGATGCAATTGGATCATGTGTGACATGATTCTATCAATGATGAATCTTAGCATAATTACCTCTTAGTTTCCAAGTATATATGTAGTGGAGACTACAATATATATCCTTAATAAAATATCATGCAAATCTAAACCCGAAAACCTTCATAACCTTGTCATGTATGCAAGTAAGCTAGAATCTAGCACTAGAGAGTGCTACTTCATTAGAAATAAAGGATGGTATTGGATACCTACTTTATGACCTTGAGATTCTTAAAATATTTCATTGCCAAGGAGATGATTCTTAGAGGATGACTCTCATGAGAATCCAGATGAAAATGAAGTGAAGGAACTCATTTAATTTTGAGAATATAATGATGCTCCTAAAATCAGAAACTAAAATGACAATTAAAGATGAAACACTCATACCTCTTCAAATGAGTTTGAAGATGGATTCCATGTGTCAGTTAAGTCTGACAATGATATGACTTCATACGATGAAGCTTCCAAGGATCATGACATGGAGAGATGGATGCTAGCAATGAAATCTAAAGTAGACTTCATATATAAGTGTTGTATATGGACTCTCGAGGATCCACCTGTAGGGGTCAATTCCATTAGGTGTAAATGGAACTTCAAGAGAAAGAGGGAACCTGGTGAGAAGGTAGAGACCTTCAAAGCACGGTGCATATCCATAAGATACACACAAAGAGACGACATCACTTGCGTTGAGACTTGCTCTTTAGTAACCATGCTTGAACCCATAAGAATATTGCTAACTATAGCTACACAACTTGACTTTGACATCTACAAGATGCCAGTCAATATTGCATTCCTCTATGAATACCTCAGTGAGGGTATTGAAATGAAGTAGCCCCATGGCTTCATAGTTGAGGAAGGCAAAATGTGCAAGCTAAAGGAATTCCATCCACGGACTCAAATAAGCTTCCAATTGTTGGAAGATCAGATTTAATGAAATTATAAAGGTTATGATTTCATAACAAATCTTGATGAACCATGCGAAGCTTAGTGGGAGTGCTAGTGTGTTCATCATGCTAAATGTAGATGAAATCCTAATCATTTGGAATGATATAAGGATGATAATAAGTATTTTATAATCTGGTTGATCTCAAGAATACCTCTTAGATCTTAGTTCTGAAGTTGTTCATAGACAAAGAGGGCATTGGGACCAGCACATTAGTGGTACACCTTTGACATGTTCTATTTTTGGGAAAAACCCATGGAAGGCTTCCTTCCCTTAAGAGTTAAGATATGATACTATTCTATCTAAAATGATAGCACTTCAAAGAGTTGAGGAAGTGAATGTGAAAGCTGATCGCCCTAGTGCGTAAGTTATGAGAAGCCTGGTGTATGCTAGATATGTACTAAAAGTCAGATGTCTGCCATGCAGTGGGAATAGTAATCTGTTACTTGATTGCAATAATAAAAACACCTTCAAAGATGATGAGATTTTTGAGATAATGATCTCAAAGTCTTATCTTCAAGAACTTGAGACTATATAGATAGTGATCTAAAAGATCTTAACAATAGATGCCTTATAAGACATAAGATTGGGTCCTATCCTTAGGAGATAGAGATCTCCAAAAATAAGGGCATTCTGATAAGGATAATAGAAATTACATACTAGTTATAGCAATTATTGAGCTGTAGTGTCATGGACACTATATCTGCTTTAACAAGATTGAGTTTGGGTTGCATAAGATGCAATATTCACATTGGATGCAAATATTGTTACTGGGAGATATGTAAGTATCGTAAAAGGACTTGGCATTCTCTCGAGAACAGAGTGACTAGTCAGCTTACCTAGCTATTTTTCTAAATAGCTTATGATTATCACATGAGTGCGGGTTTAAAGATTAGCCCATTAATAACTCTTTGGGTTAGTGGGAGATTGTTGGACATGCGAGCCCATGGTGGACCATTATGCAATAAATGTTATTGCAATATCGTTCCTTCTGAAATGAAGAATAATTAATTTACATAATAGGTCCCTTATACAATTAGGGTTATGCGCCATGGCCATCTTGATGATCATACATCTGTTGATTTAATTGTTGAATCATAGAGGCTGGTGTTTGGGTGATATGTAAAGAGTTAAATTGAGTACTCATCAAGCACCGTCAAATGATTGTTAAGAGAGATCTCTAGTCTAAGTAGGAGATGTCAATCCTTTCTCTAATGGGTTGATATCTAACCGACCTCTTGATGTGGGTCTTCTACATAGGAATAGAGATTCAAAGGTGTTAGATAAGTTAGGTCAAAGAGTTGACTTAACAAGATCGAGATAACCAAGACCTATGGCATATGTTGTCATGATATAGGCACGCATCTTTTGACCGGAGACAGATGTGTTACTATATGTTTGAGTATGTACATTTGGCAGACCGATAGGTTGATGATCTAATAAAGGTCTATACATCGACGCATTGGTATGCATACAAGGGCATATGAGTAATACGATCTCTCAAAGGGATCATACATGTTCATTTAATGGATCGGAAGACATGACCTCACTCATGAGATATTGGGAATCAAATTCCGTGCACAGTCATCTCGCTTTGGAAGCTTGACTGAATTTATAAGTTTGATATATGCTTTTGGAAAGTATATGATCAATACATGGGTATGATTCATGCTTTTGGAAAGTATATGATCACCAACTCCCAAGGATCAAATAAAAAACTTAATGATAAAACACTGAAGGAGACAATCTAAATAAGATCTAAAACTCCGAGTTTATTCTATGTCTTCTAGTATGTAGGATGCACAGTTATTAGGAATACCTAAGGGTGATGTGATCATAAATGATTGTATAACCATGACACTTCCATTTCAAGGGAATGATGAAACATGTCTGGATTTTAGTGATGCCTCTCACTAGAGAAGTAATCTAATCTTGGTCCAAATGTTGGACAGTGATCTGAATGTGATTCAGTTGCAATGAGAAGATTAGATTTACGGCTTTGATTTAATCAAACATCTATGGGTGGTCCTCGAGATCTGGATTTGAGATGTGATCTCAATATCCAAGTCACTATACATGGAACATATAATCATTCTGTCCTTATCTCCAAGTATTCGCGAAGAAAGCATATTATTCTTGAAAGAGTTCAAGAATAATTCCATTGTTGATAATGTGTCTGAGCATTGATAGTTAAATATGATTTAATTACCATGAATAATATGAATTTGATTCATATTATTTGTCCATATAATGACAGTTATCTAAGATAATTGAATGTGATTTAATTATGAAAGATACGAATAATGTGAATGTAATTCATGTTATTTGGGCACATGAGAATAGATATCCAAGGTAATTAAATACGATTTCATTATCAAGGATATGAATAATGTGGATAGCACTATCCATGTCATTTGTATATATTATTAATATGATTTATAATACATTAGAGAGAGCTTATTATAAATAGTATCTTCAAATTAATTGTTGATGTGAATTGGATTCACATTGGAAATCAATTTGAAATACAATTTATATTTTATATTGGGTTGTGAATATGATTCATAATTATTCAATGGAATGATTTCAATATTCATAAAATTAATTTGGAATTATTTTTGTAAATTAATTTACAACAAAAAGTTATTGTAAATATATAAAGGATTAGAGGAGCCAACACCATCCATTTAATGGATTGTGGATGGCGACCCCTTGACATGGTCTCAAGGGTGCCCCCCCCTTTTAGGAGGGTGGATGACCTCCCTCCTAATCCTTCTATGCAATTTAGTTTAGTTCAAATTAAATTATGGTTATTATTCAATATATATTTAATTTAATCTACTATAATTATTGTTGTATTTTTACAACAAAAATCATGACCATTGAATAAAAATACAATCTCAACCATTGATTTTGTGTTCCACATGGATTGCAATCCATGGACTCCCAAAATACTATAAAAGAAGATGCAACCCTAGCCCATTTTTAACACACAAAAATTGAATATCCTCTCTCTCTCTCATGTTCTCTACACACGCCCTTCTCTCCCTCCTTAGAGCGGTCGTCCACCCTAAACACTAGACAGGGTCACCGTCGTTGCCACGCTACTGTGTCGCTTCTTCGACAGCCCGTGGATCTCCGTCTCCGTCAGCGCACTTTGCTCGTGAAGTATACATCGGATCTCCATAGATGAGAACAAGAGATTCTCTGCTTGGATCATCAACATGGATTGCGAGGAGCATGTGTTTCATCAACACATTCACAAGCATCTCCTCCATTGGATCAGACTTGAGACAAGAGCTCTATTCGTTTAGAAACTCGATCACAACCATGCTTCAAGAGGTAACCCCAATATCCCTTTGTGGTTTAGATGAAATGATCCGAGAAGTATCCTTGGATCATGTGGTTTCGTCGTTCAATTTTTTATAAATTCTGCTGCCCCGAGAAACTAGTACGACTAGTCGTTCTTAATCGCATATGATGCGATCTTCACGCTTATGTGATGCACTTAAGGATCTTTCCATATCCTTCACCCACTACAACATGCAGCCTCCGATGAAGGGATGGAAATCCTGCAATGGAAAGTTGAGGATTGAGCTCCATGAGATCATCCAATTGGATCAAAGGGCTCAGTTCAGGTAAAGGGATTAAATAGTTACAGATGGGTCTCGTTGCGATGTCGATAGATTCAAAGATGAACCTAGGCTACCATATGTGGTTGGATATTGTGAGTACATGCAAGAGTAGTAGAATAACAAAGGTGAAGAAGGTATGAGGTGGGATCAATGAGCATTGAAGAATACAGATCGGGATACATAATAGAGAAGCAAGAGGGGAAGACAAACTAGAATGCTTAGCAAAGAAAAAGAAGAAGAAGAGGATTGAAGATATCACATGGAGGGGATAGGTAATGGTAGAAGGAAATCACCAGTGGGAGGCATCTTCAGCAGAGCTCCATGTTGATTTTAGCCTCGAGCAATCGGGCGAATAACTACAAGGATTTGTTGTTGCATAACCGCTTCAATGGGATAACCTACAACATAAAGGATCACAAAAGGTATGATGTGATCCTCGTGTCCTCAACACATTCCTCGCACCCTATCACGATTAAGGAAGGGGAGCCGGAAATTGACTCATGCTAATGACTGATAAAGCCCACATTTGGGATAGTTTTGGGATTATTATATATGGAGTTTGGCTTCAAATCGTTCTAGGAAAATCATACAAGGAGGTACAAGGTGTGGTCGGTTAGGATCTGATGAGGGAATTGGAGGATTACGGTTGGTGTCAGTTGAATTTGTAATAAGTTGGTAGTGAAGGTTTGGCATTTGAAGTTGATAAGATGGGGCTAAAGCGTAGGACAAAGGTGATGGTAGAAGGTGGTTTTGTTGTGACAGTTATTGTAGGCAAAGGATAAGGACAGGGTGAGGAGGACAATGGGATGAGAGTGGTTGGTTGTGTGGTTGTTATGGAGCTTCGAGGTGTTCAAACACTCGAGTGGTGAATGAGGGAGATAGGTCACGCTCACTATAAGTAGGTGAGATGAAGTGGGATCGAGGAAGACGATGTTTACCTATGATTAGTGGAGTAAGGTAACATGGCACCCATGCTAGATTAATAGGAATCAAGGAGGATTGGTGTCTGACTTGGTCCTAAGGGGGTCAAATGGCTTAGGTAGAACCCAATGACTGTGGGACATGTGTCGGGCAAAAGACAAGGTGTTGGACATGCAATCCCATGGGGAGCCATTATGCAATAAAAGTCATTGCGAATTATTTCCTTTCATTGTATGAATTTGAGGATAAATTTTGCTTGCACTTATTTGATCCCATAATTCAATTAGGTTATGTATCATATGATGAATATGCATTTCATCATCTTTATTCATTTATTTCAGCTTAAAATCCTCTATAAAATACACGTATATAATACTAACTCCATATTCTTACTAACTTGCATCTGTGTTTAAATATTGTACATAGATTATTATTTTAACCTAAAATAAATAAATAAAGAAATAAAGGAAAATTAAAGAAAATAAAAAAGGAAGACTGTATATATGTAATAGATACAAGCTGACCCGAACCCCGAGAGAAGGTCAAGACTTGACCTGATCAATCGGGAATAAAGTTGGGGGAGATAGGGTCCTTAATCAGAAAATCCAAAATAATGTGTTGTAAATATTATTCTGTGTATATTTGTATACTTACACTATTTTATTTTGTACATAAATTGACCTCAAATTAATTTTTTTTCAAAATAAGCATTGTAAAAAAATGTTTGCAAAATAAACTCATGTATAGAATAAAATCAACCACACTTGGAAAAAACCGTAAAGCGATAATTAAAAAACCAATTTCGGCTCCATATGAACTCAAATTAAATCAAACTCACTTCCACTATATTCTAAATTAAATTATCTTTAAAACGCTTGCGATTTCATAATTTTTGGAGTTACGGTTGAAAAGTCAGTTTTCTGGAGTAGTTTGTGCAATTATACCATTTTTATTGTATTTATTATTTAATTTTTGTGCATATTATATTTTTAATGATTGTAAATATTGTTCAATGTAATTTAAAGTAAATGAATTTAAAAAAATTCCCTTATTTATACGTGTGTATAATATACATTATGTATATATGATATGTATAAAATTAACCTCTTTATATAAAAACCACAAAAAATTATTATCTAACATTAATTAATTAAATTAATATATTTACGAAATTTTGATTGATTGATTTATTTGATTTGATTTGAAAACCTACCATGTATATACAATTTAATTGCGTACCTTAAATAGCCACCATTAAGGTGGCTAATTAAATTTTACCAATTAAATATTTTATTAATTTATTTAATTCAACTTTTTATTTTTTAATTTATTTTATTAATTCCACCATTAACATCCTTTCTTATTTTTTCTTCCATTCGAATTTTGAAATTCAAATGTTTATTCTTTCTATTTAATTGGCTCCTCCCTCATTCTCACTGGATCAATCTTTGGTGAGAGGAGCCCAATCTCCGAGAGAAAATCTTGATGCAGAATGGTGCCTAGCCTCTGAGCCGTCAGGTGACAACGAGTCGGCCATCATCGAGGCGATTACAGTCTTTTTTACTCCCACGGTGAGATCCATTTTATTTTCAGATATTCTTCTAGATCAATTTTAGATTTAATTTCTATTTCGATTTCCTTGTTAAATTTTAGATTAGTTGCTAATAATTGTTCATCATAATTTGATCCGCCCCCGATTCTGATTTTTCATCTCATTTTCTCGTTCCACACACGTTCTCATTCTACCTCACACAATCTCTCAACTTCGGCCACAGCCGGATCTATTCTTCCATATTTCGTTGAATCCCCATTCACACATCTATTTTATTTTCGCATTTTGAATAATCGGAACTGAGCCATCATGCTCGAGTCCATTTTATCCTGCATTAAAATTAATAAACAAAAAAATAATAAAATATTTCCTATTATTTCTTCTCTCTCTAACATTTATTTTGCAGGATCAAATATAAAACATAAAAAAAGAGATTTCTGCAGTTTTTATTTAAAAAAATAAAAATAATAAAAGATTTTCTCTCTCTTCTGTTCTGTTTTAAAAAAGGGGTCGCGACAGGCGCCGCCCCTCCAGCCAGTAGGCAACGCCCATCACCCGTCAGCATCGCTGTCCTCCATAGTCAGCACCTCCGCCTAGCGAAGCCACACTACTGCCCGACAGTTGCACACCTCTTGGCGGTGCCCCTCCTCCGCCTGGAGCAGAGCGGGCCTCCAGATATGCTGCCATCCCCGCTGACCCCCCATCCTCAGCTGCGCATCACCCGCGCTTAGTCAAAGCTTCTTCATCTGCGCGAGTCACCAGCCAGCCCTCATGCGTAGCTTCCGCCGCTCCTAAAGCAGAGCTCCATTGACAACCTCCACCGCGCACCCACGGAGCCCTGCCCCAGGAGTCGCCGCCATCACCAACCATCGTCTGCCGTCAGATTGCAGAGAGGAGCACCTCCGACCTCCACGCGAGGGGCGTGTGTCGCTCCCTCCCCATCCTCCGTCCGATCGCAACACCTCCAACCCTCTCCACCGACGCACGAAGGAGACGCGGTCCACCGACCAAAGCCAACCACTGCCTCTCACGTCTGAGCACTTCCTGCGCGCTCCGTGCGCCAGCAACCAGGGTACCACCGCGATTCACGCACCTCCATCCAGCCGAGCTCCATAGCATCCTCGCGCCACCACAGGTCAACCACCGTCCACCGCGCCTGCTCACGAAGGAAGGAAGAAAAGGGGGCGGCACCCCCCATTCTCTGGGTGTGGAACAAGAAAAGATCAAAGCCCCCTTCAACCCTAGGGAATTTTTTAGGGTAAATTATCAAGCAGGCCCCTGGAAGTTTCAGAAACAACAAATCAGTCCCACCAGCATCAAGCATTATTTGGAAAAATTGTGTGAAGGACACCCAAAGATTCTAAGAATTGAAATAAAGACCCCCGCCTCTAGAGCATCACGTGCAGAACAACATACATGGTAAATTGTGATTTCAGTCCTCTACTTTATTTTTTGTTATATTTTGATGCAAAAACTTGAACTATTTGCATTTCAGTCCTGCTATCCAGACTATTATTTTGCATATCTTTTATATTAAAATAATGGTTTTTATTGCTCTGAAAATTCTACAAAAATTTATATGGACTCCTGCTGTGTGTCTTGTAATAATGTGAATTTTTCATTTGTAGTTTATTATCTTTTGATATTATTAAAAAATAAAAAACATCATCATTTTCTCTGCCTGAAATTCAAAAATTAATAAAAATTCAAAAATCACATTAAAAATTCCAAAAAATGGATTAGTTCTCTTTTATTGTCTTTTAATTCCCGTCCAATTTTTATGCCATAATTATACCCAAAAAATTGTAAAATATAAAAAATCTTATAAACATCATAATAAAATGTAGAAAAATCCAAAAATAGTAATTATAGTTCTTATGTGTAGATACTTTTCTTTAGTTTATAGGAAAAATGATTTTTGCAATTTTTAATTCATTTCATATTTTTAAATTATGAAATAGTCCTATTTGTTCACCATTTGCATTTTCCCCTATTTTTATTAAAAATACTTACAATGAAAATTCTATTAAAAATTCAAAGTAGTAAAAAAATCATAAAAACATAAAAGTATTTTATTTTAACATTTTTTTATCATTTTTGTTATATTTTAAGAATAAGAAAGTGAAGGTTTCATTTCTTTCACGTATATATCATTTGTTTAAAAAATAATCGTTTTTGAAAATTAAAATTTTGCAAAGTTAAAATCATTAAACATTTGAAAATTAGAAAATTATAAATAGAAACAAAAAAAATAAAAAAGACAAAAATTAAAATAAAAACCAAGCATAGTGTACATTGAGAATTTTGTTTTCTTTTAATTGTTTTTTTATTAATTGAATATCCCTCGGATTTGTAGCCTCCCTGAGTTCGATCCTATTAGCTATACAGATAAATAAGTAGCAAAAATTTCTCTCACTTCATTATTATTGTAATTATATTTGTAGCTTGAGAAGAAGAAAATAAATTTGTTTGTTTAAGTCGGGAATTTTGGAGATTGCTACGACAACTTTATATCATTAATAACCAATCCTCGAGATTGTCGCTCAACAAAATGGTGTTGTTGCTAGGGATCAGATTAATAGCCAAGAAGGATCATTGTCCACTACCCTTTATTGATCAGATTATTAAGAGTTTGGCAGGGAAAGAGTTCTTTTGCTTCTTGGATGGGTACTCCGGATACAACCAAGTTGCTATCACTCCTGAGAATCTAGAGAAAACTACTTTCACTTGTCTGTTTGGCACCTACGACTTTAGATGGGCGCCCTTTGGATTGTGTAATGCCCTGCTACATTCCAAAGGTATATGTTGGCCTTTTTGCCGACATGGTGGGTAGTTTTCTTGAGGTGTTCATGGACGATTTCTCGGTCTATGGGGATAGTTTTGACACATGTCTTGCTCATTTAGACCGAGTTCTTCAACATCGTTGTGAGGTAAACCTAGTGCTCTCGTGGGAGAAGAGTCACTTTATGGTGACTAATGGGATTGTATTGGGCCATGTCATCTCCAAACATGGTATGGAGTACCGACAACTAAAAATAATTTCATAATAGGCACAATAAAATAAACATGACATGGTTCAATATTACATAAGCTAAATAGATGAATACCAAAACCAACAAAAGTTCAATATTAACCATACCAAGTAGTTCAGCATCCAAACCATACTAGAACTAACTAACACTTTCAAAAAGTTAAAATATCTCTAGAGAAGTAAAAGGAAGATCTTGCATCTAGGCAACCTTCAAATAGCATGTAAAGTCCTGCAATAGAGATTAAAATTATCAAAAAACATCTTAGAATTAATTATTAGAAGTCCTCCAAGATCTTGTGTTTTTTAGATACTTACCTAAGATAAAAGAAATATATCCTTGCAAGTAGTGATTTTAAAATGGTACTCATGCTTGAGAGGCCTTTGGATATACAAAAAAAAATTAAAGTTCAATACATGTTAGGGAGATCTAATTTATCAAAGATAGTAACTCAGCTAACCCAGTAAGTCTTCATCAACTTGCTCCTCTTCCTCTTGTTCAGCCAAATTCGAATTTATCTCATCGTCTTCACGAATCCAATCTCCTAAACAAATTAGTGATTCCACCATCTTCGGAACGAGCTCCTTGGAAGGGATCTAAAACTCTGCCGCCCATGCTGAATGCACTCTCTGAAGCTACAGACGAAATTGGAATGGGTAGAATATCACAAGCCACGAATGACAATGTGATACTTGCTTGAATTCACATCCCACCACTTCAAGATATCAAATTTGTCATCATCAATTATATATGCTAAACAATCTTCGAGATATATATCATCTCTGATTTTCCTACCTCGAGAGAACCAATCTCTCTTTTCTTTTTAAGAAATTTACTTCTCACATCCTCTTTTTTCTTTGATGTGAATGCAAACTCTTGCTCAAGTCCAGATGTTGTAGAATACTTTCCACAAAAAATGATGCGTACTTAGTGCAGTATTCTACATAGAGCCTATGAAATATGTCTCTTACTCGTTCAACAAGCTCAATATCTTCTACCTCAGGATAAAGTTCTAGATATGAGAATCTCAAGAATCAAATTTGTAGCATGGATCCAAGGCAATTGCGATTGCCAATGGCATCATGACATTCTTGTCTCACCAATACTTATCAAATTTAGAATACATCTTCGTGCCCATACTTCTAATGGAAGAATCAAAATGATTAACAAGAGTTTACAAGTGTCTTTATGTTTTGTATATCAAGGAAAAAAATAAGTTTGCAGTAGAATAATTCTGTCCAGAGAAAACTTTAGTGGAAACATAAAAACTCTCCAAGATCTCGCAGACCATCTCAACCTTCTTTCATTCACTTGCAGAAGGTGCATCAGCCAATCAGAAAGCATGGGATTTTAAATGGTTGAACACTTTCTGATACAAAGTAGCTGACTCAAGCATAAGATAGGTGGAAATCCACCTTGTGCTCACATCCAATCTCAATCCCTTTATTATAGGAATACGCATTTGTTGAGCGATATCTTTGATCTTGAAATCTTCGTGTGGAATACTTTACATATTTCACAAGACCATGAATTTTGGTGGTGATGTCCTTCACCTCAAGCAATACATCATGCACAACAAAATTTATGATATGTGCCCAACACCTTACATGAAAGAAAGTGCCATCTAATAACAAGGAATCTTTCGTAGCAAAATGATCGACAAGATTACGTATAAGAACATCATTTGTGGAGGCATTACCAACTCTTATTGTACACAAACTTTCAACATTCCATTCAATCAAGCGACTCACAATCATATCGGCAATATTATCTTCTGTATGGCGTGCATATCGTACGAAGAAGCAAATGATTTTCTTATACAACTTCCATTGATTGGCAATGAAATGGGCGGTAATAGGCATGTACCCTAAATTTTGGATTGATGTCCACATGTCTGTAGCGATGCAAATTCTCCCAGTTGTCTTAAGAAGCTCCCTTAGTTTCAATCTTTCAAATTCAAAAATTTATGCAATCACGTTTTATGGTGAATCTTGAAAGCACCTTAAACTTAGTTTGAAGATATTCTGTAAAAATACGGAACCTCTGATTTTCTACGACCGTGAAAGATACCTCTCTAGAAATGATCCATTTCATACGATCATCCTATTTTGCTCTTGTTCGAACTTTCGAATTATGAATGTGCTACCATGCTCAGGATTTGTGAATTTCAATAGATTCTGGCACTTTGATTCTTTTCTGTAGTATGGACACACAAGATTCAAGTGACGGTCAAGGTGACTAGTCCCATCCTTAGTGACATATGTTAATTGTGTCTTACAATAATTGCACTTGCAAACCTCATTTTCATCAACAATATCGATTCTAGTGAGATGCTTCTACACCCAAGACTTGTGTTATCTTTGTCATTTCCTCATGAAATGATTATCATTCCCTTCGTCAATCACAGTTGAGAAATCATTGTCGTCTTAACCGACATTACTCGGCTATTCTTGTTGTGAATCCGGTGACATCTATAATAAATTAAGAATACATTACATTCTTGGAATTCAATTTTTAATACAAGAAGCATACAAAAATATCAGACCATAGAACATCAATCAACATTCGACAAATAATACAAAATTGCGAATGTTTACATCCTTCTCTATTTACATTTATCCTCGTCTGTCAAATCATGTTTATCCTATAAATTGTTATAAATCTTGCAGTGTATCTTTCGTGCTAAAACTTGGGGAACACAACAATGATAATTGAAGAAACGATGGCCATCTCTATAAGATTAGAGAACATATTACAGGAAGAGTATTGGCGTGTGATTTATAAGTGACACATTTTTCTGTAATTGAGATTTAAAGGAAGAAGATTACATGAATATTCTGCATCCATTCAGATTTTGATAATATAAGATCTCCTGTTCACCTCTGTTTCAGATTTTGCTTTTAAAGGGATTGGAAGATCACATATCTATTCTATTTCATGTGTACATAAATACAAAGTTTAGTTGAGGATTTTTGAATCTTGTTTAAAGAAGGAAATAATGTCACTATTTGACAATGCGAAAACTCATAAAAGCATAGGTGTTACCATGCTGTCGTGGTGTAAAATGAGAAGACGACGAAGTAGAGAGCAGTGACATGTCAGGATGATGCGTTCTAGTGCCAGTGCCATGCTGGTATCTTGGAGCCACGAACTGGACGGTGCCGGTGCTTGTGGCTGTTTGCAGCAGAGAGGCAAAGGCTGTGGAGCCACGTGAGGAGGAGCCGCATGCTTGTACCAAAGCTCGAAGGGTGTGCGGACTCCGAAGCTAAGAAGAAGGTGCTACGGCGAGGCCTGTGACGTTGGGTAGTGGCTGGAGCTTGGAAGGGTTAAGTTTGGTGCCTTGGTGTTGACGGGTTTTGTTTTAGGAAATGGGCTGCCCAATCGTGCTTTTAAAATGGGCTTCGATCGGTCCAGATTCTTGGGCCTTGTATTGTGCCATTATTCAGACCAGGCTCTCGGGCAAAGCGGGCTGGACCGACCCAAACCCGAGCCCAGCCCAAATTTTTTTAAGCTTGGATATTTGGTTCAAGCCCGGTTCAATATTAACTTAGGTTTGAACTGAGTCGGACTTTTTGGGTTGGGCTTTGAGTTGGACCAAGCCAACACAGTGATGAATTCTCATTCATCACTCTTTATTCTTTTATTTTAGCTAAATATCTTGGCAAAGCATCATGTATATAGTTGTAAAGACAATAAATTAGCAATAAGCATGCATTTGTTAATATCTAATAATTAGCATGCATTTGTGCAAAAATAAAAGAATAAAGAATAAAAGAAATAGAAGGAAATATTTAGAATAAATATTGAGTGATCTGATCCCAAGAGAGGGTCCAGTATGGGCCTGATCGCCAAATAAAAGAAGTAGAGAGAGAGAAGGCCATGCTACCTTGTACATATTTAACACTTATATATATAATTTATTTTTACAAAAATAAAAATAAAAAGGTGTTTTTATCCCCTTATATATATTTCTAAAATAAAAACAAAAATTAGAAAAATAAAATAAAAAAAATAAAATTCTCTCTCACCTTGTATATAATACATGTAAATATGTATCACTACCTATTTATTTTATACTTGTAAATAACCAATAAAAATAAAATAAAAATTATTTTATACTCCAATTAATATGTTGTAAATAAATGAAATATATAATTGGGATATTTTTGCAAAAATAAGAAAATAAAAATAATTGTATAAAATTCATAGGTATTTTAAACCTGTATATAATATACTATATTGTATATATCATAAATTATTTTTCATAAAAATAAATAAAAATAACAAAAAATAGTTTAGAAAATAATAAATATTTTTTATTTTGAACACTTTTTAGTTTAAAATCAATTTCTATTTTAAATTGATTTTTCAAATATTTTTGGATTCCTATTTTCTGATTGGTCTAGGAGGGATGTTGACCCCGATCAACTACACCTCTCGGACCTTCTCACGCGCGGATCCGGCTCATGCACCCATTTTCTCCCAATTTCCTTAGCGGATCCTGCACCCTTTTGCCCCGATTTCGACGTACGCATCTCCCTTGTGGATCTGTGACCCTCACGGATCCCTAGGGAGTCGCGGATCGACCTCAGTTCGCGCGCATGCTCTGATTCCTCCAAGCTACCTGGGACTTGTTATAAAGTCATTCCATCGCCTCCCAGCAGCTTAGCTCGTGTCGCACACCCTTTTGATACCTTAGAAAGCTTCCCCTTGGTGACAGCAACCGGAGGCCAAAGGTGTTGTGCAGCCGACGCTCGCCTCTCGTGGTCGGAACGTCGTCGCGACGAGCCTCCTCCGCCAGCCACAGCGAAGTTGAGGCAACGACCACCATCGACCACACCCCCTGGAGCTCAAGATTCTACTAGGACCCTCAGGTATTCATTCCATCATCCTCAGCTCCCTTATCTTATTCGATTTTTCATCTGCACTCCACCGCCACTCCGCCGGCTCCAACCATCCGGTCGGAGCCTCATCACATCCATCTACAAGCTTCGATCAATGACCCAGCTCATCCTCCATCTTCCCTTGCCATCTGATCATCCTAATCTTGGCTCGGATAGCCAAGATTAGGCCCTAGGTCTCGTCCATCGCTTTTGTCGGAGACCCCCTTCTCATTCACTGTTGCTTACCTTTGTTTTTGGTTCAATAACCCCGACCGGAGCCCTGCTCCGAGTCTGAGCTTTCTCCTGCAGGACCTTGCAAGCGTGGAACGACCCATATAGCCTTTCGACCACCCTCGTTGGAGCTCACCCAGGTCCTAGCCATTGCCACGGAGATCTGACCGTCAGTGAGCCTATCCGACCCGTTCACCCGATGCGGAGGGGCCCCACGATTCATTTGTCACCGTCCGATCATTCATCAGAGCTCCGGATCCTCACCGTGCTCTGGTGAAACTCGGCCAGGCAGAGTTCTTCCAGAGTCTTCCTCTACCGTCGGATTATGTCTCTCTACCAGATGCCATCCTCGTCGTTCATCTCCAGCAGCTGTCAGGCCATTAGATGTCAGATCTAACGGCCCCCATACCGCCCACATCCTCGAAATCTGACGACCATTAGATCTGACAGCTGACGCGCCAAAGCCACACGTTCGCATCCATTCAGCAGCCGCCACCTCTCCACCCCACGCGCAGCTCATGTGCTGCATGGGTAATTTGCTCAGCCCAACTTGCATTTATTTTAGTTTGTCATTTAGTCTGTAAAATAAAAGTATACATTAGGACATTTTGCACTCTTACCCTTGCAGTTTTCCTTATTTGCTTTTCAGTCCTATTGTGTGGACCCACGTGCTTCGTCACATGGGATTCTGGGTTATTTGCACTGAGTATCCTGGACTTATTATCTGTTATGAATTGAATGTTTAGTTTTGTTATTTGCAAATATGCCCCCTGTGAATGATGTTTTCCAGCATGTGCCGAATTTGATGTGAAAATTGCAGATTGGACCCTCTTTGCGTGTTATTATTTGGTACAAAAACATATTTTCTTTGGTGATTGGTCCTTGTGTGCTGTGTGTTTTATTTTTAATTTAATAAATAGCAAATATTGTTCAAAATTCACGAAATTTTGGCACATGGCTCCTGCCATGGTGTAGGAATTTTGTTGATTTTTTTGTTGTGTTTTGGTTTTGTTTAATATTTTTTTAAAAAAATCAAAAATCATAAAAATTTTTCCTATTTGCTTTAAAAAATCCATTAAAAATATTAAAAACTCTTGAAAAATTCTAAAAAAATCCTTGATTGCTTGTTCAATGTTTTTTTTTATTTCAGTCCAACTTTTGTTTCATTCCCGTTTATAAAAACCATAAAAATTAAAAAAAGAGTAAAAATCTTAGAAAATTAGTAAAAATTTAAAAAAAAATCAAAAAAATGTGTTTTCAGTTGCTGTAGTTAGTTTTTATTTTATAATTTATCATAAAATTACTATTGGGATTTTATAAGCACTTTAAGTAATTTTAAATTGCCTTTATATCCCAGCTTGACATTGTTTGTTATTTTTTGTTTTATTTCATTTTTAGAAAATAATATATATAAGAAAAACCTCAAAAAATCAACAAAATTATTTGAATATTTCCAAAACACGAAAATATTTTTATTTTGAATTTTTGAGTATTTTTGGTGCTTTGAATAATTGTTTAAGTGTTGATTTTATTTTCCTTTTATCCTTTTTCTTATTTTTAAAAAATCTTAAAAATATTTGAAAAATATAAACAAAACCCACACGTTCTTTGTTTTCCTTAGATTTCAGACTACTTCGTAACGTTCGCATTATGTGCTCCTTGTGTTCGACCCTGGTAGCTATACCAGGTAAAATAAACTAGCGAGAGCACTCTTTTGGTTTTATTGATTGATTTTTTTGTGGTCTTAAGTTTCTTGTTGAGTTCAATCCGAGTGGTTGAGGTCGCAACGACCATTGATACCATTTTACCTTAGTCGCTCGGGTCGCTCACCAGAATGGCGCCGTTGCGGGGAGCACAGCTTAGTAGTCGATTTTCCCTTTTTCGGCTTTATCTTTATTTTCTTTTTCTTTTTCTTTTTCTTTTCTTTTCTTTTGTTTTGATTTCTTTTTATTTTTGTTTTTATTTTTGTTTTATTCCTTTTTATTTTATTTCATTTCCTTTTCATTTATTTTTGCATTTATTTTCATTTCATTTTATTTTCTATTTTTATTTATAATAGTAACTGTGGACTAACATTTATGTTCTAACTTTCTTGTGAGGGCCCGACGAGCGAGGGTGACGATCTTCGGAGAGCCGAGGCACCCACGTGACTTGAAGGCAGCTCGATTCTGCATCGAGCCGCAGGAGAGCGTAGGAGAGGAGGAGCAAAACTTGGAGATCTGTAGTGTAGTTTAGTGCAGGCTTAGTTTATTTTCTACATATTATTGTAATAATACAGGACAGACTCTGGACTCAGACTTGGTGTTATCTCAGAGTTTGTTTCGTCGAGTATTGGTGTGCTCGGGGGACCTCACCGTGGATTTTCGTCGATTATGTTTTTTACCGCATTTTATTTTCTTTTTGATTATCGAAGGTTTTGGCCCTTAGACTTAGGATTTTTACTTGGATTGTGACGTAATTACTTAAGGCCCAACCCTAATTGCATATCTGTTCCTATAGATCGTTAATTAGACCTTATTAATAAAATCACAAATAAAAAGTTAACTTGGTCACCTGAGGGGTCACACGCCGCTAGAGGTCGTATACAACGCTGGTAGGATCCGTTGTGGCGGACATCGATCGGCATCAAAGACCAGACTCTGACCCCTATTGTTGACCCTTTAGCTATAGAGTCTTCATGAGTAGAAATTATTTGTCTAAGGCCGATTTCTTCTTGCATCATGTAGATAGGTTTATTTCAGTCTTTTATTTTATACGTGGATCACTCTGCATGTAGAGAGCTGGAGTCAGGTACGCATTTCTTACTTTGCATGCATCATAGTGTTTGATCGTGCATCAGCTTTTTCGACTTCTCCCCCTATTTTTGGACTTAAAATAATCAGGAGAACCGAAAAATTCGGTTAGGCGTTGTTTGCTTTGAAAAATACCTAAAAAAGAAAAACTATAAAACTGGGAGTGCTTAAGCACACTTGACCCTAAAAGACACATCACCTAAAAATTTGTCTTGGGAGAGTAATCCCCTCAGTGTATGGTTTGGATAAGCGAGAGAGTGACCCACACACTAGGTTAGAGACACATCTGACCTCTCTTCAGACTACTGGTTTTGGGTTGGTCGTTCTCTAGTGAGGAACGCACCGGTTTTTGGTAAAGCGGGTTGCGATATCCTTAACAGAGCGAGTCGATCGGGTAGCTAGTAAACAGTCCGCGACTTGTACTAGTTGGGAAAGATCTAGCCTTGGGATCAGTACAGTCTCCTGGGAGCGTTGGATTCCCAACAGCTCGCTTAATCGCTCTGATAGACTATTTGATCACCCAATAAAATTGACAAGATAAAAGACCGAACCTTTACGGTCATCAGCTCTGTGTAAGTAGGTGAATTGGGGGGTTGCTTGCCCAATCCTGTGTGCTTTTCCATATCTCATCCGCCTTCACTCGCCACATCAAGATGATGGGCCAGAGGTCCCTTAGGCAGCCTCTGGCTGCACCACTTTCGAGCACTCCGGTCTGCTCATCTAGGTTGGTTCACGAGAGCTGAGACCCTCTCTCCGAGCCTGAGTTTGACTATGCCCTTTCCCTCTCGACCACCCTTCTACCAGTCCTGAGGTGCCCAAGCAGAGACAACGGCAGACAGTTGATGATTTATCGACATCTGAGTTTGGGTCTTTTACCTTTGCAGAGACCATGGCCAGCAGTGAGGAGTGCACCGATGGACCCAGCGGGAACCAGACTTACGTACTTGATTAGGGTGCCATCAACAACACCCTGTTAGCCTCTCTGGAGACCATGAAGTGTTAGATCAGACCAGGGGGCTTTCATGGTGGACATGCACCAAGCAGCGCAGAGCCGGTAGAGGAGGAGGAAGAGATATTCCCGAGGACAGAGAGCCTGAGGAGCCAGAACAGTCAGCATCACTTGCACGATCGATGAGGGAGTTGCACAACCCTGGTGCAACTTTGACCCATAGATGGATCCAGTTGCCAGCCATTTTGGGATATTTCAAGCTCTTGCCTCAGACTATCCAACTTCTGCCTCGATTCCACGGACTCGCCACAGAGGAGCCACACCTCCATCTCCAGGAGTTCGAGATGATCTACAGTACTGTCCATGATCGACTCGTGGACGAGGACACCATCAGGATGATGGCCTTCCCGTTCTCCTTCGTAGACAGAGCAGCCAACTGGCTGAAGCATCTAGGGAAATTCGCAACATCATGGGAACAGCTCCGGAACACGTACTTGAACAAGTACTATCCACTCAGCCGAAGGAATGCATCCAGGGCCCTGATCAGCAACTTTTCCATGCTCCCCAACGAGCAATTTCATGAGGCATGCGATAGATTCAGGGAGCTCACAGATCGGTGTCCTCATCATGATATATCCAAGCCCAACCTTATCTAGAGTTTCTTCTACGGGCTTACACCATAGTTGTAGGGGCTAGTCAATGCACCCTGTGGGGGTTCCTACTTCGCCAAGGACGAGGATCATGTTTGGACCATCTATGAGGAGATGGCAGAGAGCTATACGGTGATGTCCCAGACCCGAATGTATGCACAGGGGAAGCCCACACCGCAGGATATGTCCTATCATAGGATAGCCCAGGTCGATGCAGGTCCATCTACATCATCAGCACCCGTAGCACAGACAGAGTCGGCGACCACTGATATAGGGATTATCAGCAAGAAGTTGGACCACATCGAGCTGATTGAGAAGAAACAATGCTAGGGCATGACTCAGATAGATTAAATAGCACAGACGCTGAGTGACCTGAAGACCCAGATCATGTGTCTCCAGGAGGCAGAAACGGCTTCTCAGCCCCGTCTCAGGTCACGGGCAGATCCCAACATCAGCATCAGCTCGACCCAGCCTTCCGCCTACTACCGACAGGTGCATCAGATTCAGGCGGAGCCATTCCAGCAGCAGCAGTAGTAGTATGTCCAGCCACCACCATCTCAGGACAACCAGATGGTGGTTTACCAACCAGATCGGCCCCTGGAAGTTCTTCTCCCACCCACTTATGAACAGGAGCCGTTGATGGATGTCAACAATATTTGGTATGCCCACCTCAGCCTGGGATCCGACGAGACCATCCCGGATTCCGTTGGTCAACCGGAGGTACCTCTTCCCAGCAGCAGCCTCCATTTCAGGGTGGCCAGATCAGCCAGCAGCACCAGCAGCCCCAGTTCCCACAGCCACAGCCACATCCACCTTACCAATAACATGGTCCTCGTCCCTATCAACAGGGACAACCATGGAGGTAGCAGCAGCAGCCTCAACAGTATCCTCTAAAGTATCCCTCTCACCCTCAGCAGCAGCAACCTCACTTTCAGAGAGGCCACCCGTCCGGTTCTCATGGGCCCGCCAATGAGAACCCAGCTTTAGATGATCTAGCTCGCCTCATCTCCGAGTAGCAGGCTACCTTCAGACGGGAGATGGATGAGTTCCATCAGGAGATGAGAGAGATAGTGAAGGGCAAGTTCGCCTTACCCTACCCAGATTGAGCCAAACCCGAACAACCTTAAGAGGAAATCTGAGCAGGTAGAGTTTACAGAGGTTACCACTCCTAGTGATTCACTTGATGATATTTCTGTATACACTTTTGATGATGACTTTATTACACTTAGGAGAGGTAGGATGCCAGCCGACAGCGCTTCATCTGAGCGACGACCACATGCAGACTCAAGAGCGCCAAATGAGGAGGTGAGCGGTGTTGATGTCGCTCGTGATTATGATGATGACGGTGGTGCTGACGCCACCAAGGATGTTGATCCAGCTGACGTACTGAGGCCGTCACTTCATCAGATGCAGGAGGTGGTGCTGATGCCACCAGATTTGATGTTGAGGACGAGTGTAGTGCTGATGCCGCAAGTCCAGATGTCATGGGTGGTACTGAGGCCACCATTTCTATTCCTATTGCATTTCCTTCTATCATTGCATCTCGGGACTATTATGGTAATAAAGGAAAGGGTTCTTCGTTTATGAGTCCATCTGTGATGCATGGAGATGTTTGTATGGATTCTACTTTACCACAACAACAAGAACCCAATCCTAGCCCTTCATCTTAGGAGGGTCCAACCATCCCCTTCCCCCAAACACTCCGCTTGGCTAAGGGGACCAAAAAAGAAAACCCAAAAAATCACAACAGCTAGAGTTCAACCAGCAGATGATAGACATATTTCAGAAACAGCTGACTCTACAGGAGGCCTTGGAGCGCATCCCCCTCTTCTAGAGAAACCTTAGAGAGAAGACCACTATTTACAAGAAGAGGAGGAACCACCATTCAAAGATCCATGTGCTCACTTGTGCCACCTGCTTCACCATCCAGAACCGTCTGCCAGCCAAGAGGCCAGATGCAGGAGCTCCCTATGTCAGATGCCACATACATGAGCAGAGGTTCGATCGGACTCTATTAGAAAGCGGCTCTTCTATCAAACGATCCTTCAGTTTGCTGATCTATCTGTCAAGAGGCCGAAGGGGTTGCTGAAGGGCATGGTCGTCACAATTCATGGCCTAAAATTCCGCGTGGACCCCGTTGTGTTGGACATGGAGATCCCTGAGTTTGTGACCAATACCCCCATCATTTTAGGATGACCGTTCTTAGCCACAGCCAAGGCAGTGTCCGATCATGATAGAGGGAAGGTGTACTTTCACATCGAGGGCGAGAGTATACAAATTGTGATGATTGATGAAACTAGAGTGTAAGATTCAGCTTGCTCAGAGCCGCTTAGTGATTCAGAGCAGATGATAGAGGCAGGCGAGACATCCACCAGGAGTGCGATTTTGTGATCACAAACATTGAAGCAGCCTGGTCAGACCCAGTTTCACGAGCCATCCTCTCACTTCAGATTCCGTTAATGCAATGATTACAGTAGAGGAGAGCTTGGAGAGCGCATTCTTGGTAGAGGACACAGTTCAGGCAGCAGATCGCGTTCCGAATAGCGAGGCAGTAGATACATCTTGTGATTCAGATTCTAATCCCTCGGAGTCAGATACTGATTGGGTAGAGTTTGATGATATGATTCCATGTCTGATTTCCACAAAGCCAGCAACTAGGGTGGAGATCGATCCCATTCAGAGCATGTACACACCAACAGAGCAGTCTTCACCATATTTTCAGGTTCAGTGAGAGTTCTCCCATACAGATTTGGTTACGTTCACTCAGACCTTTCTGAGACCAGATCCCCCAGCTCCCAGTTGTCCAGAGTTGAAGCCCTTGCTGCAGTCCTTGAAGTATAGGTTCCTTGCGGGCGAGCATGAGATGCACCCAGTCATTATCTTAGCGGATTTGACTAGAGAACAAGAATCTCATTTCATGGAGGTTCTTGAAAAGAACTGCATGGCGATAGGATGGAGATAGCCGATCTCCAGGGGATAAGTCTGACCCTGTGCTCCCACCATATCTACCTCGAAGAGGATGCCAAGCCGTCACGTGAGTTCCAACGACGGCTAAACCCGAATATTCGAGAGGTTGTCTTGAAGGAGATCTCGAAATGGTGGAGCGCTGATGACTGAGATAATCACCATATAAAAACAAGGGTCGTTGCGACCCGGATCTCGGAAATCGATTAATCAAGAAAAATAGACCACCAAAATCAAATAATCAATCAAACGTCGAATAGCGGTCTCGCTATTTATTTAACCTGGTATAGCGACCAGGGTCAAACACAAGGAGCACGGGTTGGCCAAAAAGGCCTACGAAGTAGTTGAAAAAGCAAATAAAATAAATAAAAAATTTTTGGTGGATTTTATAGATTTCTAATTTTTTTATATTTTTAATTATAAGGAAAATGTAAAAAGAAGGCAAAAAGAACATAATCAACAATTTATTAAACACTCAAAAGCAAATCAGAAAATTAAAATAAAATCATTTTTTGGATTTTATGATTTTTTTGGCGTTTTTGATAATGTTCTCAGATTTTTTATTTTTTGTTGATTTTATAAAATAGAAAAAGGCAAAAACAGAGAACTAATGTGCAGCCAGATTTGAAAGGTTATTTAAAAATAGATAAATAACCTATAAAAAATCGGAGATAATTTTATCAAACTAAAAATGAAAACTAAGCTACAGGAACAAAAAAATTGTATTTTTTTAATTTTTTAGAATTTTTAATAATTTTTATAAGGTTTTTAGTGTTTTGTAACTTTTAGGTGTTTTCTAAATCCAAATCACGTGAAATTTGGACTGAAGCAAGTAAACACAACAAACAACCAGCAACCAATATTTTTAAAATTTTTAGATGATTTTTTATATTTTAGTTGATTTTATAAGCAAAATAGTAGAAAAAAAAGGGTTTTGAATTTTTAAAAATATTAAAACAACTAAAAAATGTCCCAACAAATTAGTGAAATTTTTACACAATGGCAGGGGCCACATATCCAAATTTCACCAAATTTGGAGTTAATTTGATATTTTTATTCAACCAATACACAAGCCACAGCACATTAGGACCTAAACGTAAGAAAAACAAGTTTCAGGGGCTGAAATGAAACATGTGCAGAAACTATAGGGGGTTCAACGCAAAATTCACATAAATTTCAACTCATATTTTAATACAGTACACACGGGGGCATATATGCAATATTCGAAACTAAAAGTTCAATTCAGAACATGCAAAAACCCCAGCCCAATACATGCAAAAAGCCCAGAAAGGCACGAGGCACACACGTGATTAGCACTCAGAGGGACTAAAATGTCATTCCTATTTATAAAGATATAAACCATAAAATCTAAAACCCCTGAGGGCATACATGCAAATCACCCAGATACTCATGTGTCGAAGCATGTGCATCACACACAGAGGGACTTAAATGCAATATCTAAAACTACCAGGTCTAAAGTGCAAATCACCCAAAATAAAAACAACTACTCTAAGTATTTACATGACTAAACTATAAATGCGAAAAGGAAAGGGCTTAAGTGATATTACCCCTTTATTACGATCCGACGACTGCAAGGCATCCACGTGTTATCTGACGGCCGTGGATGGTGGATGCCCCTTCAGCGATGGACGTCCCGGATCTAATCGTCAGCTGGATCGAACAATGGAGAGCCTCCCTCAGATGGATGGACGAGATCTGATCTGGCGCGAGGGGGCTCGATCGACGGCTCCGGAGGATCCTAGAAGAACAAGCTGCCAGCGAGTTTTGCCAGGCTAATGTGCGCGCGAAGGACCTCCTCCAATGCTGCGGAGATGGGCGAATCGGAGAGGAGGGCCATCCGCAGCGATTGGTGTGCTCATATGGGGCCGGGAGGACCTGGAGGGTCCCCCGGTGATGAAGAATAGCTAGAGCTGCTGTGCATCTATATGAGGACCTCCAGATGAGGTCCTTAGACCTTCGAGCCTGCACAGAAAGAAAGAGGGGTCGAGGACAAACTGCCTCGACCCATTGAAGGGAGAAATGGGTGAACGAGGGACTCGGGGCGTGGGTCTCCGGCGAGCAGCGCTGGAGGAGACCCGGGTTTCCTATTCCGTGGTGAACTAGGATGATCGGAGGGGTGAAGAAGGTGCGGAGAGGTCTCGTGGAGATGATGGAATGGTCGGATGGTCGAATGAGTGATCGGATGGTCGGGAATCAGCCAGCGACGGCCGGCGGCGCTAAACCTAAAGATCGAAAATCAAACGAAGCTAAGGGACAAAAAAGCTACCTAGTGATCGAGAGCGTCTGTGGGCGAGGTTAGATACCTCCTTGGATCCTTGCCTCAATGGAGCAACGCCTCCAGAGGCTCGAGCTCGCCGATGGCGGAGCACGTCGGCGATGACCACCGGACCTGGGGCTAGGACACCTCTTTCCTCGCTGCAACACCTCCTAGGGCTTGCTGTCACTCAAGGAAAGAAGGTGGAGCAACTGGGGGTCGAAGACGGTGGCCGAAGGTGTGGAGGAATGCGACTGGAACTGAGGTTATATACAAGTGCAGGTCCGATAAGATGGGAGTGGAGCGCACGGATCGATGCACGGATCCCTAAGAAGATGCTCGGGCGTGAATCTCGGATGTGAGCTTGACAATCGGAGCCCGGGGTTTGGGGTAAATGGGAGGCGGACCACGTCGGGAAAAAATTGGCGAAGCCGGGTCGTGGACATGGATCCGCGGAGATGTGGTCCAAGGGGAGTTGACCGGGGGTCAACATCCCCCGTGGACCAATCAGGAGGCACCACCTTGTAATTATTTGGAAATTAAATAAAAAATAGTAAATGGCTTTATTTCAAAATATTTTCAAAATGAAAAATGTTTATTTTTTTCAAATTATTTTTAGTGATTTTTATTTTTTTTGAAAAATAAATTATATATATACATTATATTATATTATATACATGTATATGTACCTATGTATTTTTTTATTTTTATTTTAATTATTTTATTTATGTAAAATTATCCCCATTTTATATTTTATTTATTTATAACATAACATTTGGAATATAAAATAGTTTTTATTTGATTTTTATTAATTATTTACAAGGGTAAAATAAATATGTCTTTTATTCTTATATACATGGTAGATATGCACTGATGAGAGAGAAATTATTTATTTTTATTTTTCTTTTATTTTTCTCATTTTTATTTTCTCTTTTTAAATATATACAAGATATGGGAAACACCTATATATTTTTTTATTTTATGAAAATTAAATATATACACTAAGAGGGGTTTTTACACATGATTGAGTCACCCTATCTCTCTCTACTTATTTTATTTGGTGATCAGACCCATATTGGGTCCTCTCTTGGGTTCAGATCACTCAATATTTATTCTAAATTCCCTCTTTTTCTTTATTTCATTATTCTTTTATTTTGCACAAAATACATGCTAATTATTGGTATTTACACAATGCATGCTTTTTGGTAAATTATTATATTTACAAACATATACATGGTGTTTTGCAAAGATCTTTAGCTAAAATAAAAGAATAAAGAGTGATGAATGAGGATTCATCACCCCCTATACTTTACTTTTGCTAGTCCCTTAGCAAACACTTATTTGAAAAAGAAGTGAAAAGAACGAGAAAAGAAAAAGAAAAAGAGGGGGAAAATGAATCAATGTTGATTATTAAACTTATAAATTGAAGTATGGAGCTCAGTCAGATCTTTGCATTATTAATTTGTCGAAACCTTATTTGGATTTAGGTTTAAAACTTAACAGCCTCTAAGTTCCACTAATCTATAGTCAAGACTCCTCAACAATCCAGATCAGAACAAGTCTACATACATAAACTCTGAAGACCATGCATCTTTTCTTATACTGTGTAAGTGAGGTATAGCTGTCCGTCTCAGAAGTAGCAAAATGACAACCCTCCCCAACAAGGTAACTCTAAGACCCTAGTCTGGCAACTCTTTCCTCAAGGAGCGGGGTATTCCCTTCTAAGTTCAAGTTCAACCGGCTCAAGAAGAGGGGGAAGAAGAGAATGGACCATGACCAGTGTAGCCATGTATCCTTGGGAGCTCAACCAGTGTAGCTAAGTCTTCCTGCTACAAGCTTCATAAGATGGAACATGGATACCAAGCTTTGCTTTATTGCACTATATACACTCCGGTGGGATTATCATTTTCTCTCAGACCCACCACTTTTTTGGAGTTCTTTTCTTTTTGCATTTTTTTGATGTGCATATATACAACATATCTACAAAGTGTAGCATATATACATAAGGAGTTTTTCCTCTTGAGCCAGTAGACTATCCCTCTTTTGAAGCATTATTGCAACCCACAACTCCTGTCGTTAGACCTCACAGCTACCAGACCAAGTTGAGACGCACTTCCTTCACTATAAGAAGAAGAGAGGTTCTGCCTATAAGTGCTACCCTCATATGCTACCCCAAGTCAAAGAAGACTGCCTCCTCACCACCTCATCCGTAGAGAGCTTGGTGTAAAGTGCTGGTCCAAGTAAAGCCATTGTCTGTAAGAGTCATGTGTGTGTTGTTAAGTGCTCTACTTAGGCTCATCAAGATGACATATGATCATAGCTTAGTGGACTCAAAGAATTAAGTCACCATGGACCTGAAAAGTCTCAACCCTAAGCCCTATAAGATTCCTCTTAGAATTAAGTGGATTAAGATCTTAACCAAGCTCCATTTTTCAATTTAATTCTAGGATACTTTAAATGTCAACTATGATTCAGGAAAAACTATACAATATTTACAAAGATGCAATTTACAAAATTTTTACAAATGTGCAAAATTTATAAAAAATGTTTTGAAAACATGGATGTATGCATGAATGTAAGTTTTGCAAAATATTTACACAATTTTACACAAGGTTTTTGCAAACTTTTGTTTTTCAAAATATTTTACAAAAATTTTGTACTATATACATAATTTGATATCAAAATATTTATAAACTATTTACATAAAAGATTTTTACAAACATTTTTACAAAAATAATTTTGTACAACTAACTATGTATGTGCGATAAAAGAATTTTATTTACAAGGAAAATTATTTAATTTTTTTTGGATTTTTAAGGTTTTTAGCCATTTTTATTTATTAACACACTCACACAAAGTACGAGTTATGGCTAAAGTATATATGAAATATATACGACACCCTCCTATACTTAGCTCGAACGATATCCTCAGAGTGAATCAAGAGCGATGAAGAAGACATAACTCGTGCTTACAATAGGGAAGTGAAAAAGAAAGGCTATATACAAAGATGAATGAAAGAATAGAAATGAAAAGAGGATCTCGGGGGTTTCCCCCTATACTTAGGATCAAGTAATCCTAAGTATAGCAAGCTGTACACAAAGGGAAATCCGAGTGAGAATGTACAGGGTCTACCTCCCCTATACTTAGGGTAAAATATCCCTAAGTGTAGGCAGCAAAACAGAGGTAGAAAGATACGAAGAAAACAAGTATATACAAGATGGAAGGGCATCACTCCCCCTATACTTAAGGTGAAAAATCCTTAAGTATAGGCAACGACAGGAGTAATGAAACAGAATGTATAGAACAACTCGATGTTTCCACTCCCCTATACTTAGGATTAGGTATATCCTAAGTACAACAAAGATGATCCTAAACGAGACCTGGGGTGAAAACAAACACGGAAGAACGAAGGAACAAATCATGACAAAACACGTATATACAAAAGGGTACAATGTTGAGGTGCCTCTCAACAAGCGCTTGATTTTACGCCCCTAGCTGGGCGCAAAGGCTAGGATAAAGCTGTATCAAGGTTCAGGACGACATCTGTAAGACGAATGTCATACTGTCATCACAGTCTAGGTATAAGAACAGTGACGAAATCAATAATGTAAATAATGACACCAAGGTATGCAATCAGGCGGGTGTCTGCTACCGGCCAAGGATATGGAAAGATGTGATCGTGATCCGATAGCACAAAAGAAATCAGCGGCTCAGGATCGGACTGGAGTGGAAGTGTAGAGCTAAAGAAATCAAATGTGGAGAAGGATGGATCAATCATAGAATCCTCCACGTCAATCATCATCTCAAAAAGGTGTGGAAAGTGAAGATTAGGAGACTCTCTAAGAAAACTGATATTTGATGCATATAATGGAGACAAATCAGAAATATCATCGAATATTTCAAGGATCGACTCATCCTTGCGAGGGTCATCAAGGTGAGATGACTCAGAATCAGAAGGATCAGAAGACTCGGTTTCATGATCCGCTAGATCGGATACACTCTCAGAAAGTAAAACCGAGTATGCATCGTGTGGGGCATTGACGAATCTATGATTCATCACTCTAAAAGTTGAAAATAGAGTCTTGTTCCCGAGTAAATAGATGCATATTTCCCTTTATATTGTAAAATTAGCATTCATGTATGCAAGCATAATATTTGCATTTTAGCATTCATATTTGCATAAAATAAGAAGCCAATTTCACTTGTAAATATCCACATGTATATTAGATAAAATACCTTATTTGTATATATTTTATACTAACTCCAAAGCCAATAAAACCAACTCTATAGTGTATATATTACTAACACTAATTAAAGAAAAATATCTATAAAATACTAACTTGCAAAATTGACCAATAAAACCTCAATCCAAGTTTGAGACTAGGAACCTTAAAACACACATATCTCTCTCATACAGCCTCCGAATTAGGTCTACTCACTTTTAAAGTAATATAAATTCAAAGATCTTCGAAACAAGACCAATTTCATTAAAATCGGAGCTCGTATGCAAAACTTGGGTTTTGGGCCCCTTTTCTACATTGTACATAATGACCGTTTTACCCCCTGTATTTTACCATTTCATTTTCCTAATTATTAAAAATCCAAAAAATTAGATTAAGTTGTAAATATTCTTCTCATATTTTTCTATTTTTATTTTGATTTTTCTCTTATTGAAAAATGACAAAAAAATTACAAAAGAGAAAATGCGGTATTTTATATCTATAAGGTACCACCCAAAAATACATTTTTGTATAGATGATTTCCTTTGATTCTTGGCCCTTCACAAAAGTTGTAGATCTCGTCGAGACGAGCAACTTTTGTGTTGACCACTTTTTGATTTAATCCCTTTTATTATTTCTTTTTTATTTTTGTTTACATTTAATTTTTGATTTTTCTAGGAGCGACATGTGGCCGCTCCTGGAGCCGCCACATGTCACCCCATATTTTCTTTATTTTCGAATTTATTTTATTTTTTTCAGATTTATTTTTATTATTATTTCATTATTATTATTTTAATTATTTTAAGTAGCCTACTATATTACTCTATTATTTTATTTCTTTTAATCCCCTTTTTACCTCTTCTCCTTTCTTTTCCCCCACTCCAAGCCACATCTTCTCCACTTCCTCCACCATTTTCTCCACTCTCTCTATCTCTTCTCTAACTCCCTCTTCCTCTTTATATTCTGATCTCCCTCTCCATTCTTCTTCATCCGCCATTCCGTATTCCAACGAAAAGAGAGCGAGCTTGGAGTGTTCTCGTCGGTGACAGCGACCTAACATTATCCTCGAGCAACGACCTCTCCACGGCGAGATCCGAGGTGGTATTAACCACTTCGTCGCAGTCATCCTTCGTAGGAAGCTGCTCAAGCTTTGGAGGCCGCCATCTCCTTGAAGCGACGATCATCAGAGTCGAAGATATTCTCCTCCTCCACAGGCGACAACATCCACCCGTCACAGGTAAATCTCTCTACTTTTCCTCATCATTTTTATCTAACAATTTTGTTTCTTGTTGATCAACATCACAATCACCATATTACAATTTCACCATCATTTTATTCAAACATTCACCACCACACTCACAAACATCATTTCATTTTTTTTCTATCACCACATTTTTTTACCAAACAACATCATCAAATCATTTCATCATCACCACTATTTTTACCACATCCAGCTCACAAAAATCACACACCAACACTACTCATCCATTGCATTTTCATTCCCTACTTACAAAAATATAAAAAAATTTTGCAAAAAAAAAAGAAAATACAAAAAAATAAAACAGGAGCAGCGAGAACTGTGCCTCCGTCGACGCCGACACCTCCTCCTGTTGCCCTCCTCCACGCACACAGCCACCCTCGCTGTCAAGTTCGCCCCTGGCCGGCTCCGCCTGGTTGCGTGCGTTCTCGACATCGAGCCTCCAGCACGTCACCCCCGAAGTTGGCCGCCCAGCCCCGCGCGCCGACTCCTCCCGCGCACGGCAACCGCACCACCTCTTCCGCGCACAGCCATCCGCTGCGCCGTCCTGCCGAACCGCCCCTCGACACCATCCTCCTCGCGCACAGGTTTTCAGCCCTGCTCGACGCGCGGCTGCCTCCGCCATTGATGCCTTCCGCCCGTCCCCTGAACGCCAGGCGCACAGCTGCGGCGGCATAGCCTCCACAGCGCCAACCGCTCCGCCCTACGGTGCTTTGCCTCGCGCGTAGCCACCGCCTGCTCCTCCTCGCGAGCCCCACGCCCCAGCCGCGCGACGCGTGGCCGCCAATCCAGCATCCGGTCTGCCCAAGCGCGCGGCGTGCGCGCCCCTGCGCGCGTGCTCGCCGCCGCCGCGCCGCTGCGCGCGACCGCCCAGTGCCGTTCACCGCGCGCCCTCTGACTTCGAGCAGCGACTCCCCCGCGCGGCCGACTCCTCCCGCTACCGACGCCGACTTCTCCTGCACCTTCCAGGCGCCCATCGAGCTCGCGCCACCGCGACAGCCGCCGCCCTCCACCGACGCCCACGAGCACCGCCCTCCGCCTCCTCGCGTGGCCGCCGCCGCTTGTTGCCCCTGTACGTCTCGTTTGCCCTAGCGTGAGGGTGGAAGGTCATTTTCTTTTATTTTATATAACTTGTGAACATTGCATGTTTTACCCGTAAGGTTTCTTTCAATTGCAGAAGTGCCCTTAGGCACAATTTGACTTTGTCAATTTCATTTCTGCATTGCACTTATATCCCTGACTTTGTATGATAATTTGGACAATCAAATAGCATCATATTAATTAATGAAAAGTATCATGTTGATAAGCATCTAATTGTTTACCTTGTGGCTATTTATTTACATTTTTGTGAGCATTTGATTATTTATTAAAAATCAGAGATCAAAATTAAGTGATATTTTACCCATTTACACTCTGAAATTCGCACAGGCCTATTTATTGCTCCAGAAATTGTGAAAAATTGTCAATGATGCCTTTTAGTGTGCTTTAATTATTATCCAAGTTTCATCAAAATTGGAGTTGTTAATTGGATAAAATAAATTGTAAAGTGCTTTCAGTAGTTGATTTTTAGTTAATTCCACGAACAATATTTTTGAGAAATTTCAAATCTCCTGAATTCCTTATTAAAATGTCTATTTGAGATAAATCAATCTCTGGATAATTTGATTTCGTGGATTTATTAGAAATTAAATACTCATTATTGCTCGGATTTCAGTAAAAAATTCATAAAAAAATCAAAAAGTGTCAGAAAATTCTAAAAATATTAATATAGCTTCATTGCATCATATTTAACTTTCAGTAAATTTTTCATAATTTTTGCATATCATTTGCACGAAAAATTGCATAAAAACCCCAAAACAGTTTGTACTTTTCATTTGCGCATTTTAAAGCCAAAAATTACAAAAAAATACATTTTGCATTCATCATTGGATTAGGTTCTTAGAAAAAATATCACTTGGCTAATTTGAATTAATTTCACATTAAAAGTAAATTTGGCTAAGTTTTTGATTTTCTTAATAACCTAGTTCAACCGCATTTGTGCATTGGCATTTTTATCACATAAAAAAATACCAAAAAAATATCACTTGGAAACCCGTAATCTAATCCATCTAATCTGATCTTGAGTTGTTCCTTTGCCTCCTTGAGTTGACCCTGGGGCTTGCCCAGGCTAAATAAACATCAACCGCGCGTTAATTTCATTCGACAATTTAATCGAGCCGTGCGGTAATTTTTGATCGACGCGGATCTATCTGGCTGCAACGTACTGGTCAATCAGACAACATATAAAGGGTAGATTTTTCGCTTCGTCAAATGGCGTCGTTGCCGGGGAGGCAAACGGCTTAGGATCACTTTAGAAAATTAGATTTAGGTTTTCAATCACTCGGGTAGTCTGATCCCCGAACCACCTTGTAGTTATTCCATTTTTTCAATTATTTTTTTTTGTTATTTTTTATTTTTTCTCTCTCTGACCTTTTTTTTATATATCTTTTTGTGCGAGGGCCCGGTGGACTTGGAGCGGCTTTCTTGAAGTCGACGCATCTCGAAGTGCATCGGAGGCCGACTATTCGTGGATCAAGTCGGCTGTTGAGACGCCAGAAGGATTTTTCATTTTTTTAACTTGTAAAAATTGTCTGCATTTACAGCGGTTCCCGTTTGGATTCTCGTGTCTGTAAAGATAGTGGAACCGTGTCCCCGTGTGCTGTGTGGATTGAATTTTAGACTAGGCTTGCACTAGCGGCTCCTCGAGCCACTCTAGGATTTGCTTGTGCTCGTAATTCTTTAGGACCACACATTGCACTTAAAAGACGCACTTAGACCGCAGAACTTAGCCAAAAGTAATCTGTTCTTCACTCGATAATAGAACTTCCTATCTAGGAGCGGCTTTTCTCGTTTGCATTTGCATATAGTGTAAAATTTCAATTCAGTACTGCATCCTGCATTGTAGAGAGCTGGAGGCACTGTAAGTCTTCTTACTCAAGCATTCATCATCGTTTTCTTGATCGTATCGGCTTTTTCCGATTCTCTCTCTCGGTTTTCTAACCTAGGATAAAGGAATTGGGACTGGACGGTAGACGTGATTGCTTGTGTGGATTAATATCAGTGATAACTAATCTCTAAAATCGAGACTGCTAATTGAATTGGATCAAAAAATTAATTAACTAAAATTAACCCTTGTTTGCGGCAGAGTAACCCCGACCTTGTTTTCAGGCTGAGTGAGGGTACTTGAGTGTGTGTGAACACCTTAAGGCAGAGCCCAAATCCCCGCCTTCCATATCACGTTCCGACTAATCCTAGCAAATATCACAAGTCGAATTTTTAAGGTTCATTGACTAGTACCAAGTAGCCTCCGCCTGTCTCAGGTAGATAGGGGTGAAATTGCGGTACTTTGCGACAAGTTGCCAGTAACCCCCCGGGGTGAAGTTCCGACCTTGTCAGCCTCCGCCTGCTTGCAGGTAGATAGGGGTGTGGTCTTTGAATCCATCGACTTGGGATAGGAGCGAAGAAAGGAAGGACCGGTGGTATCTTAGGCGACAGGTTAAACAGGGAAGACGCATCCGGCTCTGAGCCGACTTCCCTATAGGCCGCGTAATCCTTGATATCTTGCTTGAAAATCACACTTAAAATATACAAGATTAATTGGACTCGGTTTCGGGTCCTTCATCGTGTTGAGTGTGAACTCGGGGTTTGCTCTTGCATTTGTCTTTGAGTATGTCTGTGTGTGTTATCCTGTGTAATTGCACATTTTCTACCTCCATCTGCTTACAATTATCCTTTCCTCTTCAAGATGTCGGGATATTGGTCCCCATACCCTGTGACCTCTAGTCAATCCTCTTCGACCGTATACCGTTCATCTCCGCCTTCTCATTCTTTCATGTATCCTCCGCCACCCATGGGAGACCCTTACCCATGGTCGGCTCCACCTCAATCCGATTATGAAGTCAGAACTTCGACTGACTTCTCCACTTCTTCGTATTTCTCATCTACTCCATATTCTAGCACTCCGGATCCGCTTCCACCTTGGACTGACTGTACATATTCTCGAGAGCTTGCAGGAATCAAAGATTCAAATGAAGAGCAAGCTACTGCTGAGACCGATGATTGGCAAAATTATATGCCACCGCATACTTCATTTTCACCTCAAGTAGGGACCAAGCAAGAATTCACACATACACATCCCGACTTGACCTTAGGGTATAACATGGTCGATCGAACAATCCGAATGGAGATGCCTGTACATCATGATTTTCCAGACTTGATTGACTTTAGTGATCAAGCCTCCATTAACCAGCCTTCATTCGAAGAGCCTATACATTCAAAAGATTGGACTCATGACCTAGACTTATCAGTCACTGTTTCATTGACTCCATCATATGAGGCTCCGACCGATATTTGCCATTTAGATGGTCCATACTCGACCCATAATTACATGCCAGAGTCTAGGTTTGTTGAGTATGAGACCCCAATATCTCAGTAGTATCCTCCAATTGAGCAGAACTCTCCCATGATTTGTCATGAGAATTTTTTAGAGGATTGCATTTCTCGACTTATCATGAAACATGAATTATTTGGTGCCAGGTTGAGAGATATCACTGACATATTACACTCAATTTCTTCCAGCTTGGGAATGATAGTGGAAAAGGAAGTAAGTAGATCTGATGTTGAAAACCAAGCAAACATTAGGGAACCCACATATGGTGTACAGCTGGATTCCATTCTATCTCCCTCTTCTACTAACCCCTTGCCTTCCAATCTAGAGTCTGATCATTCATCTATCCAAAACACCGAAAAATTGAAAAACCAAAAAACCACATAAAAATTGAAAATGAAAAAGACCTAAAAAAAATTGGATCCTGCCCTAAGGGAAGCACTCGATGAAGAACTGATTTTCAAACTTCCCTTAATAAATGCCATAGATCGCTTTCCCGACCTCAAACGATTTGTGAGAAGTAAATTGATGCCCAAGAGGTCGGGCAATAAGAGGACAAGGACTGAGAGACACATAGTGTCTATGGCCACCTCCTTAGTGATGGGGAGAAAGACCAAGAGTCGCAGAGTGAAGCGGTTGCCCCGAGTTGAGTGTGAAATCAAAGACATCATCTTTACCCATGCGAGAATCGATGATGACTCACTGATAAATATCCTCCCGACCTCTGTGTTTGACAAGCTCAAACTCAGTCCAATCAGAAAGTCAAGAGAGATCGTTCAGCTGGCTGATCGATCCATCAAACGGTCTAGAGGAAATATTTCAGTCATCGTTACTTTCCAAGGTGCTCTACTCCAGGTGGACTTCACGATCATTGACATTGAGCACCGAGGAGAGTTCACCCAGTCTCTGATTATTCTCGGGAAGCCGCTCTTAGCCTTGGCTAAGGCGACTATAGATTGCGAGACTCGGGAGATCGATTTTTCAGCATTGGGAGCGCTTCGACCTCATCCATTCTTTGATAAACTTTACTCTAAGGTGACCGGCATATCCATTGACAGTCGTGATCATCGAGAGGAAGATGAGTCCCACATCTCTACTACACCTGAGAGACCGATTGTCCGGACGACCATTGGATCAAAGACTCCCCACACCTCCACTTCATCAACTGCTTGCACCACCATCGTGACAGCTTCTAAGGAGGACTCACGACCGGAAGCTATCATTGAGTCGGACATGATATCTGAGGATTGCCTTGATCATTTCAATGATCCGACACAAGAGCCCAATAATGCCAAGCCAACTGAAACCACTAGCTCCTTCCCGAGACGCGTGCTGACCCTTCAGGAATATTCCAATCTATATGCTGACTCTTCTGATGAGGAAACCATGGTCAGCACCGCACCACACCCTGGACCTTCAAAGGAAACAACCAAGACTAAATTGACTCCACATAAAAACACGGTTGCTCCCTCTTCTAGTCGGCTATCTAGTGAGAGGAAGTCGAGAATGATTCCTCGAGATGTTCCCCCGAACCTCTCAAGACGCGTCGCTCTCATCTCCCTCTTAATGATTCAGGTTCTAGAAAACCGACTAAGAAATTTTCTTCAACATTCCGGAGAAGGAAGTTTCAGAGGAATCCTCATCGGGTCCGGACAAGGTGATTTATATGAGTGAGCTCAGTTTGGCTGTTATTAAGTCGTATCTAAGCAAGCAGCCATGTGTCGACCCACGTTGGACGATCCCTACACCTTATTATTATTCATCTGAGGATGATTTCGACAGCGACACATATGTATATTATCCACCTCCTCGCGTCCGCAAGAAGGTTCGTCACAAACCTTCTTAATCCTTGCATATTCTAACTCTTTCTTGTACATACATTCTCTCCCTCCCTCCCCAGTGATTCGAATCACTCGCCCCGGTTCCATATCATCTCATGACTATACTTAGGATAACCAGATCCTAAGTATAGGGGGAGAGTGACCCGCATCTATTCATTGTACATCCTCCAGATCACATCGGTTCTCATACTCACTCTTGTCCTATACTTAGGCTGAGCAGAGCCTAAGTATAGGGGGGACCGATGCCCACCATGTATATACTCATCCATTTCCCCTCTTAACCTCGTCCGCCCTATTTTTGATCTTCTTCTACACTTAGGCTGCCAGAGCCTAAGTATAGGGGGGTGAGACGACTTCTATACTTTTGTAATTTTAGCTCTCCTACGCTTAGCCTGAGCTATGTCTTTTTAGTCGCTTTCGTGCTCTGAGGACATAGCACACGCTAAGTATAGGGGGGCGTGTATATATTACATATATACTTTACCCATAGCTTGTACATTCATGTATTTTCGCGTACTTTTGTATATATTTTGCAATAATTCCGGGTGGGTAAAAATTGAAAAAAAAATTATAATACGTGTAAAACTTTTGTAAAAATTGAAAAAAAAATGTATACTTGTATATTGTATAATACTTATAAAACTCTTGTAAATTGTTGTAACATAGGAGGTATACCAAAGTTTTGAAAAAAAATAAAAAAACAACAACAAAAACCAAAAAAAAAACAAAAAAAAAACAAAAATATAGGCTTCTTATTTACTCTTGCATATAATCTTTGCATTTAAAAAAAAGAGAGTCTTGCATTTCATTCATCTACATAGCATGTCATCTACATCTCATCTGCATATCTTGCATATGCAAAGTGAAAAGCTAGTGGGTTCTGAACCTAGTTATGAGTAGATATTTAGGATGGACTTGATTTGACCTTAATCCACCTAATTTCAGAGGAACCTTATAGGAGCTGGAGTTAAGATTTCTCAGGTCAAGCGACTTAATTCTTTGAGTCCATAAATCTATGTTCGCATGTTATCTTGATTAGTCTAAGTATAATATCTCGTGCACACGCATGATTCTTTTAGTTAATGACCTAACTTGGACAAGCACAATGCACGTAGCTCTTCATTGATGAGGTGGTGAGGAGGTAGAATCCTTTAGCTTGGAGTAGCGCACGGGTGGAAACATCCGTCCTCCTCTAGGGAGGGTAGTGCATCTCAGCCTAGTCTGGTGGTGTTGACATCTAAGGGCAGGATGCTGTGGGTTGCAATAATGCTTCAAAAGAGGGATAGTCTACTGGCTCAAGAGGAAAAACTCCTGATGTACATGCTGCACCTTGTATATAGTTCTAAAAAGAAAGAAAGAAAGAAAAAAAATGCAAGAACTCCAAAAAAATCAGACAGGTCCAAGAAAAAAAATAATACCTGTCGGAGTATGTATGTTAGCAAAGAAAATGCAGCTGGATGACTTGGCTACACTGGTCATGCATCCCGGGATAGGTGGCTACACTGGCCACCGTCCATTCTTTTCTCTACCCCCTCCTCTTGAGTTGGTCGCACTTGAACTTAGAAGGGAATACCCCGCTCCTCGAGGAAAGAGTTACTGGACCGGGTTATTGAGTTACCTTGTTAGAGGAGGCTGGTTCTGAGCCATTCTGATGTGAAGAGTTACATTTCACTTACACAGTACAAGTAAGAATCATAGTCATCAGAAATTTGCGTTTGAGGATTTGTTCTGACTTGACTATTGAGGCGTCTTGAATAGAAGACTTGTGGAACTTGAAGTCTGTTAGGTCTTAAATTCAGATCCCAATAAGGTTCCACCACACAATTAATCCAAAGGTCGAGTCAAGCTCCATTTTCAACTTTTGTTCATGACCTTAGTATGGAACCCAAAATCATTTCACTCTTGCATTTCATTTTAGTTGCTCGGGGACGAGCAAGGTTTAAGTATAGGGGGTTGACGAATCTGTGATTCATCACTCTAAAAGTTGAAAATAGAGTCTTGTTCCCGAGTAAATAGATGCATATTTCCCTTTATATTGTAAAATTACCATTCATGTATGCAAGCATAATATCTGCATTTTAGCATTCATATTTGCATAAAATAAGAAGCCAATTTCACTTGTAAATATCCACCTGTATATTAGATAAAATACCTTATCTGTATATATTTTATACTAACTCCAAAGCCAATAAAACCAACTCTATAGTGTATATATTACTAACACTAATTAAAGAAAAATATCTAAAAAATGCTAACTTGCAAAATTGACTAATAAAACCTCAATCCAAGTTTGAGACTAGGAACCTTAAAACACACATATCTCTCTCATACAGCCTCCGAATTAGGTCTACTCACTTAAAGTAATATAAATTCAAAGACCTTCGAAACAAGACCAATTTCATTAAAATCGGAGCTCGTATGCAAAAACTTGGGTTTTGGGCCCCTTTTGTACATTGTACATAATGACCGTTTTACCCCCTGTATTTTACCATTTCATTTTCCTAATTATTAAAAATCCAAAAAATTAGATTAAGTTGTAAATATTCTTCTCATATTTTTCTATTTTTATTTTGATTTTTCTCTTATTGAAAAATGACAAAAAAATTACAAAAGATAAAATGCGGTATTTTATATCTATAAGGTACCACCCAAAAATACATTTTTGTATAGATGATTTCCTTTGATTTTTGGCCCTTCACGAAAGTTGTAGATCTCGTCGAGTCGAACAACTTTTGTGTTGACCACTTTTTGATTTAATCCCTTTTATTATTTTTTTTATTTTTGTTTACATTTAATTTTTGATTTTTCTAGGAGCGACATGTGGCGGCTCCTGGAGCCGCCACATGTCACCCCATATTTTCTTTATTTTCGAATTTATTTTATTATTTTCGGATTTATTATTATTATTATTTTATTATTATTATTTTAATTATTTTAAGTAGCCTACTATATTACTCTATTATTTTATTTCTTTTAATCCCCCTTTTATCTCTTCTCCTTTCTTTTCCCCCACTCCAAGCCACATCTTCTCCACTTCCTCCACCATTTTCTCCATTCTCTCTATCTCTTCTCTAACTCCCTCTTCCTCTTTATATTCTCATCTCCCTCTCCATTCTTCTTCATCCGTCATTCCGTATTCCAACGAAAAGAGAGCGAGCTTGGAGTGTTCCCGTCGGTGACAGCGACCTAACATTATCCTCGAGCAACGACCTCTCCACGACGAGATCCGAGGTGGTATGAACCACTTCGTCGCAGTCATCCTTCGCAGGAAGCTGCTCAAGCTTCGGAGGCCACCATCTCCTTGAAGCGACGATCATCGGAGTCGAAGATATTCTCCTCCTCCACAGGCGACAACATCCACCCGTCACAGGTAAATCTCTCTACTTTTCTTCATCATTTTTTATCTAACAATTTTGTTTCCTGTTGATCAACATCATAATCACCACATTACAATTTCACCATCATTTTATTCAAATATTCACCACCACACTTACAAACATCATTTCATTTTTTCTATCACCACATTTTTTTTACCAAACAACATCATCAAATCATTTCATCATCACCACTATTTTTACCACATCCAGCTCACAAAAATCACACACCAACATTACTCATCCATTGCATTTTCATTCCCTGCTTACAAAAATATAAAAAAATTGCAAAAAAAAGAAAATACAAAAAAATAAAACAGGAGCAGCAAGAACTGCGCCTCCATCGACGCCGGCACCTCCTCCTGCTGCCCTCCTCCACGCACACAGCCACCCTCGCCGTCGAGTTCACCCCTGGCCGGCTCCGCTTGGTTGCGTGCGTTCTCGACATCGAGCCTCCAGTACGTCACCCCCGAAGTTGGCCGCCCAGCCCCGTGCGGCCGACTCCTCCCGCGCACGGCAACCGCACCACCTCTTCCGCGCACAGCCATCCGCTGCGCCGTCCTGTCGAACCGCCCCTCGACGCCATCCTCCTCGCGCACAGGTTTTCAGCCCCGCTCGACATGCGGTTGCCTCCGCCATTGACGCCTTCCGCCCCCTGAATGCCAGGTGCACAGCCGCGGTGGCGCAGCCTCCATAGCGCCAATCGCTCCGCCCTACGATGCTTTGCCTCGCGCGTGGCCACCGCCTGCTCCTCCTCGCGAGCCCCACGCCCCAGCCGCGCGACGCGTGGCCGCCAGTCCAGCATCCACTCCGCCCAAGCGTGCGACGTGCGTGACCCTGCACGCGTGCTCACCGCCGCCGCGCCGCTGCGCGCAGCCGCCCAGTGCCGTTCACCGTACGCCCTCCGACTTCGAGCAGCGACTCCCCCACGCGGGCGACTCCTCCCGCTACCGACGCCGACTTCTCCCACGCCTTCCAGGCGCCCATCGAGCTCGCGCCACCGCGACAGCCGCCGCCCTCCACTGACGCCCACGAGCGCCGCCCTCCGCCTCCTCGCGTGGCCGCCGCCGCTTGTTGCCCCTGCACATCTCGTTTTCCCTAGCGTGAGGGTGGAAGGTCATTTTCTTTTATTTTATATAACTTGTGAACATTGCATGTTTTACCCGTAAGATTTCTTTCAATTGCAGAAGTGCCCTTAGGCACAAGTTAAGTTTGTCAATTTCATTTCTGCATTGCACTTATATCCCTGACTTTGTATGATAATTTGGACAATCAAATAGCATCATATTATTTAATGAAAAGTATCATGTTGATAAGCATCTAATTGTTTACCTTGTGGCTATTTATTTACATTTTTGTGAGCATTTGATTATTTATTAAAAAGCAGAGATCGAAATTAAGTGATATTACCCATTTACACTCTGAAATTCGCACAGGCCTATTTATTGCTCCAGAAATTGTGAAAAAATTGTAAATGATGCCTTTTAGTGTGCTTTAATTACTGTCCAAGTTTCATCAAAATTGGAGTTGTCGATTGGATAAAATAAATTGTAGAGTGCTTTCAGTAGTTGATTTTTAGTTAATTCCACGAATAATATTTTTGAGAAATTTCAAATCTCATGAATTCCTTATTAAAATGTCTATTTGAGATAAATCAATCTGTGGATAATTTGATTTCGTGGATTTATTAGAAATTAAATACTCGTTATTGCTCTGATTTCAGTAAAAAATTCATAAAAAATCATAAAGTGTCAGAAAATTCTAAAAATATTAGTGTAGCTTCATTGCATCATATTTAACTTCCAATAAATTTTTCATAATTTTTGCTTATCATTTGCATGAAAAATTGCATAAAAACCCCAAAACAGTTTGTACTTTTCATTTGCGCATTTTAAAGCCAAAAATTACAAAAAAATACATTTGCATTCGTCATTGGATTAGGTTCTTAGAGAAAATATCACTTGGCTAATTTGAATTAATTTCACATTAAAAGTAAATTTGGCTAAGTTGTTGATTTTCTTAATAACCTAGTTCAACCGCATTTGTGCATTGTCATTTTTATCGCATAAAAAAATACCAAAAAAATATCACTTGGAAAACCATAATCTAATCCATCTAATCTGATCTTGAGTTGTTCCTTTGCCTCCTTGAGTCGACCGTGGGGCTTGCCCAGGCTAAATAAACATCAAACGCGCGTTAATTTCATTCGACGATTTAATCGAGCCATGCGGTAATTTTTTATCGACGCGGATCTATCTAACTGCAACGTACTGGTCAATTATACGACATCAAAAGGGTAGATTTCCATGCTCGTCAGGCATCCTCCCGCAGATAACCCTCGGGGAGGAATGCAAGATCATCAGTGAGGAGAAGATCGGGATCTATAAGGGCATCTGCGCTGCTGTCAAGCATCCACTCTGTGCACCAGAATGTATCATCATCTAAAGTCTGTTTGTGGTCAATCTGGATGCAGGAGAAGGTACTGGTCAACACCGCGATGGCTGGCAATGTAGCTGCGGCTGATCCACGCTCTGCTGCAATGCTGGCTGTCATCTGGTCCTCAGAAAATGTATCTGTCTCATCAAAATGGAGGACACAGGCTCAAATATGGGACTATCTATGTCTGGCATCTCAAAGTGGTATCCCATATAGAGCTCTGGCTGCTGGGCTGAGTCCTGGTATCTGTCTGAATCCGAGAAGTATCTCTTAAAAAGAAAAGCTAAGTCATCCAGGACTGGACACTGAAGTGGCTAGATCAATGGCTGTAGTAGTGGGGTCTCCTCCATCTCCTGGAGTATCTGAAGATCTGATATCCAAGACCCGTCAACTTGAAAGTGCGGGACTGACTCGAACTCTAGCTGGGAAACCAAGGGGAACTCGAATAGTCTCTGGGTCAAAACCTCCACTAAAGCAGTCATCTCCTCTATACTATATGGTGTGCAGAATCCATATCCTCGATCAGGTGTGTAGAAGAAGTATCCTCCTCAAGTGCAGCACACCCCACTGGCACTGCAACATCCTCATGTGTTGTCCCGACTACGGCATCTCGTGAAGATGGTCTCTTTGAAAGTAATATCAAGATGGCATCCATTAGCTCAATGTCGGCACTGCGCTGTGAACCACCACACGAGGTAATCACCAGTGCTATCTGATCCGTGGTCATCCCCCACATAGAGATCTCAATAAGGCCTGTCAGTAAGAGTCCGTGCTCGAGAAATCTCCTCAAGAGGTCAAGAAACCTCAGCCATGCCTCATGCAGTGGCTCCTGGGGGTCTACTGAATAATCCATGATCAAAGACCACATCATATCTGCTCTACGCTGGGGAAAGTATCTCTGTAGAAACTCGAACCGTAACTCTCCCCATGTAGCGAATCTCCTTCCCAAACGTTTGTGCCATCTCATGGCTCTGCCCTGAAGTGTAAAAGGGAAGGTCTTCAGCATCAGCTCCTCTGCAGTGATATCTGAATATGTCTGTGTCCTGCAGAACTCCTCGAACTCGGACAGGTGAAGATACAGCTCCTCGTGCACATCCCCTGAAAATGTTGGTAGTCGCTGAATAAACTCCAAATCCAGAATGAATGGACCTAATGTAGAAGCTGACTGAGCTCCCTGTCATGTCTGCTCATCCATATGATGGCATAGGAGGCATCTGATACTCGCATCTGCTCTCTATGATCGTGTATGAAGTGCACTCTCGCTCCAGCAATGTCATCGTCCGGGTCTCGCATCTGCTCAGTCTGATCACCATGGACGTCTAGCGCAGCATGCCCAGAAGAATGAAAGGAATGGGAGGGAGGGAACGAGAGGTTGCTCGGAGATCCGACCTCCCTCGAGGGTGGACTGGACTGATGGGAAGAAGATGGAGAAGCTGTAAGAGTTGGCAAGAAGTGAGCGGGGTCCATCATCCAGGGATAAAGAAGAGGAAGAAGTAGAAGGAGACTAAAGGGAGGGTGGGTGGGAGAAAGATACAATGCAAGGGGATAGGCAGATAGAGGGGGGAAGGCAGAAGGGGTCTGGAAACACACAAGATGAGAAAACAAGCCCCCGATTCACCTACTCAACACTGAGCTGAAGACCGTAAAAGTTCGGTCAATTATTTTGTCATTTTTATTAGGTGATAAAGCAATCTTTCAGAGCGATTACGTGAGCTGATAGGAATCCAATACTCTTAACAGACTGTCAGGAATAAAAGGCTGGTAGTCTGTCAAGAAATCGGATATGGCTCTAGCCTAGGATGCGGGTCACTCTCTCGCTCATCTAAACCAAACAAGGAGGGGGTTACTCTCCCCAAGACAGATTTTTAAATCAGATGTCTTTTAGGGTCAAGTATGTTTAGCAGTCCCGATTTTATTGTTTTTATTTTTTAAGTATTTTTCAACTAAAACAATCGTCTAATGAATTTTCCGATTTCCTTTTTATTCTTAAGTCCAGAAAATAGGGGGAGGAAAACGGAAAAGCTGATGCGCGATGAAATCTATGAATGCATGCACGAGATAGAAGGCGTACCTTGCTCCAACAGTCTACATGCAATTATGATCCGTGCATAAATTAAAACTAATCTATATGGATGTAAAGGCGAGAACTGTCCTAAACAGAAATTTCTATTATCGTGAAGCACCAGTTTATTTGTCTAGATCCAAGCACGCTCTAATGGAACAGATATTCTATTAGGGCTTTGGACCTAATGCTACCTGGCTCAACGAAAATAAAAACCTAAGTCTAGGGGCTCAAGCACAGAAATCCACGTGAAACAAAAAGAAAATAAAAACGACAAAAACCAAAACAGCGGTGGGGTCCCCCGAGCACGCCGGTGCTTGGTAAAACAGACCCAAAAAGTCCACAAGTCTGATTGTCCTGGTACATGTATTATTACAATAATCAAGTCTGCAGAAAAAGAAACTAACTATGCTAAATTATCCTCTCCTATCTCTCCTGTTCGACTCCTCGCGCTCTCCTGCGACTTCGTATAGAAGGGAGCCGCCTCCGGCTTCTGCGGTTGCTTTGGCTTTTTGAAGAAAGATGCCTCGGTCCTCGGGCCCTCGCAAGAAATCAAACAAAAGAGTATCAAACACAATTATTATAAAAATGCAAAGGAAAATAAAATAAAAGAAAATATATGCAAAAATGGAAATAAATAAAATAAAAACAAACAAAAACAAAATAAAAGAAAATAAGAAGAAAACAAAGAAGATGAATAGCCACGGAGAAAGCCGCGAAAGAAAGAAAGGCCACGGAAAAAAACAAAAATAAAAAGACTACTAAGCCATGCTCCTCGGCAACAACGCCATTCTGATTACCGAGATAATCACCAAGATCCGAGTAAAGGTATAAAAACAGGGGTCGTTGCGACCCGAATCTCAGAAATCGATCAATCAAGAAAATAGACCACCAAAATAAAATAATCAATCAAACGTCGAATAGCGGTCTCGCTATTTATTTAATCTGGTATAGCAACCAGGGTCGAACACAAGGAGCACGGGTTGGCCAAAAAGGCCTACGAAGTAGTCGGAAAAGCAAATAAAATAAAGAAAATATTTTTGGTAGATTTTATAGATTTTAAATTTTTTGTATTTTTAATTATAAGGAAAATGAAAAAAGAAGGCAAAAAGAACACAATCAATAATTTATTAAATACTCAAAAGCAAATCAGAAAATTAAAATAAAATTATTTTTGGATTTTAAGATTTTTGATGTTTTTGGTCATTTTCTTAGATTTTTATATTTTTTGTTGATTTTATAAAAATAGAAAAAGGAAAAAACAAGGAGCTAATGTGCAGCCAGATTTGAAAGGTTATTTAAAAATAGATAAATAACCTTTACAAATCTGGAGATAATTTTATATCAAACTAAAAATGAAAACTAAGATACAGGAATAAAAATAGTATTTTTTTATTTTGTTAGAATTTTTAATAATTTTTATAAGGTTTTTAGGGTTTTGTAATTTTAAGGTGTTTTATAAATCCTAATTAAGTGAAATTTGGAATGAAGGAAGTAAACACACAAACAAATAGTAGGCAATTTTTTTAAAATTTTTAGATGATTTGTTATTTTTTTAGTTGATTTTTTAAGCCAAACAATAGAAAAAATAAGGGTTTTTGAATTTTTAAAAATATAAAAACTACTCAAAAATATCCCAAAAAATTAGTGAAATTTTTCACAGTGGGAGGGGCCACGTGTCCAAATTTCACCAAATTTGGAGTTAATTTGATATTTTATTTAACCAATACACAAGTCATAGCACACAGGGACCTAATCATAAGAAAAATAATTTTCAGGGGCTGAAATGAAACACATGCAGAAACTATAGGGGGTTCAGTGCAAAATTCACATAAATTTCAACACATGTTCAAATACAGTATGCACGGGGGCATATATGCAATACTCGAAACTAAAGGTTCAGTTCAGAACATCCAAAAACCCCAGCTCAATACATGCAAAAAGCCCAAAAAGGCACGAGGCACACACGCGATTAGCACTCAGAGGGACTAAAATGTCATTCCTATTTATAAAGATGTAAACCATAACATCTAAAATCCCTGAGGGCATACATGCGAATCACCCAGATACTCACGTGTCGAAGCACGTGCATCACACACAGAGGGACTGAAATGCAATATCTAATACTACCATGTCCAAAGTGCAAATTACCCAAAATAAAAACAACTACTCTAAGTATTTATAGGACTAAACTATAAATGCGAAAAGGAAAGGGGCCTACGTGATATTACCCCTTTATTACGATCCGGCGGCTGCAAGGCATCCACATGTGATCTGACGGCCGTGGATGGTGGATGCTCCTTCGGCGTTGGACGTCTGATGAATCTCGTATTCATCATGCTGAAAGCCGCAAATTAAACCCTTCTCTTGACTAAACCAATAAAAATCACCGTTAATTCTTTATTATTATCCTGTTCCATATTGTGTATAATTTACCCTTAATTATTTGTATTTAATTTTCTTTATTTTTCTTGTATTTATTTTATCTTCAAAACCCCCTAAAAATTAGGTAGAATAATTGTCTATAAATCAATGACCTTTAAAAAGACTAAAAAATTACAAAAACAAATCAAAAGTAAAAATCGGTGTTTTTATCCCCTTAAAATTACCCCCAAAAATAGTTTTTATACAAATGACCTCTTTTGGCTTTTTGACCAACATGAAAGTTGTAGATCTCGTCGAGACGAGCAACTTTCATGTTTTGACTTTTTCCTAATTTTGCCTCTAACAATTTCTTTTATATTTTTCTTTGTAGTTACATTCTGATTTTTCTGATTGGGCCACGTGGCGCCCTATGGGCCGCCCACGTGGCCCGCTTCCCTTTCTGACACCCGTCGGCCTCCTAGGCTGTTGGATCTACTTGTCCCACCTTCATCTGAGCCCTCCATCACCGCCTCATCCCCAGCCGTCGGATCTAGCTCCCAGATCGAATCTCTACCGTTGTATAGCGCCTAAATGCCAGCCCTCCGATCTCATCCCTATCCTATGACCTCACGCACGCCACGTCGCACCTTCTCCATAGCCGTCCGATCGCCATACCATCCAACGCCTATCTGCATGCCACATCATTCCTTTTTTCTCCCACCATTAGATCTCCCCCTGATCGCATCATATCCATTCAACCGCGGTATGATCTCCACCGTTGGATCTTATCCTATGATCTAATAAGAACCCTCCACTGTCACCTTCCTCCTAGCAGTTGGATCCCACGATCCAACGGCCAACAGGTCATCTGAAGTCCCCGTCCCCAGCCGTTACGCCTCGCCAACCCGCTACCCCCTTTCTATTTTGGAAGGTGCCTCCGGCCACCTCTCCATCTCCTAACGCCTTCCCCTCACAACCCTAACCTCTGTCTCCCTCGCGTAACTCCTACGACCACCCTCCATCATTCCTTCACCATTAAAACCCTCGTCGAAACCCGCCTCTTCACCACGTAACCGCTCGACCCTCTCCACCTATATAAGCCTCCCTCCGCCACCGTCAAGCTTCATCCACCATCAGAGGGCCTCCTCCCTAGCTTCTGCTGCCCTCCGGTGACAGCGGAGGGCTGGTTTTGAGGTGATCATGGCCGTGAGCACCCTGGTGTGATCCATGGCCTCCGGCCATGTCGCGACAACCATTGCGCACCGTCGAGCACCTCGCAGCAGGCTGACGAGTCGTGCGACGACTGGAGCACCTCCAAGGTGCTCAACCCAAGCCCATCGTCCACCGGGTTCCCCTCTCCGATGAGGTTCTTCCTCCTTTTCTTTTTCTTGTGTTTTCTCCGATTTATCTCGCTACCTACAGTCACCGTCATCCTCATCCGACCTCCTCATTAGCTCCGCCCGACCACCAGCACCCTCGCCGACCATCATCCCCTTCTCCAGAACCCCTCACGCTCCGATCCCCTTCTTCACCTCTTCGCCAGAGAAGAAGACCCTGGGCCCCCATCTCCGACACCTCACGACCCCCAGCCCACTCACTTCACATCACTTCACACTTCGGCTATTCGCATCTAACATTTGTGGGTACATCATCATCACTAGCCGGACATCGCACCTGAGCTCCAACTCCAACCTCCGCCTTCGGTGCAGCTCCATCGATCAGTCGTTCAAGACACCCTTGGAGCATCGCCAGCTCACCAGCTTCTTCGCGGACCCCTTAGCTCTATTGTCATACCTTCAGGCGAGCGTTTGGAGCCCGGCGGAGCTATGGCATGGTCGTCGGAGTCTTGCCTCCTCCGGTGGCTCGCAGCGGGGATGATGCTACAGTTGCCTCCGATCATCTGGATCGGACGGCTGTGATGGTGACACATGGAGGCCCAAGCCTCAAACCAGACCAGTAGGCTCGGGTCCCACCGACCCTCGACCCGAGCCACACAACGTTGCCATGTGGCCCGAAGCAGCCACGCCTCCTGAGCCTAGGCGCCTCACGTGCTCCGCACGTGAGGGCCTGGGTAAATTGTAGGACAGACCCGAAAATTTTATGAAATTGCATATTGGTCCCCAGGCACGTGAATCACGTGCGTGCCTGGGTATTTTACAGGGAGGTCCTCCAACTTTTTGGGAATTGTAAAAAGGTCCCTACACGCTTGGAAAATTTACACTTGGACCCAGGCAGTTTTTATTATTTGCATTTAGCTCCCTCCAGGGACCTAAATGAAATATTTATCTTTTTATTTCTAGCATTTTTATTACAATTATGCCCCTGCACTGTTTTTAGCATAACTTGAGCATCGTAGGTCCAAATTGCATGATTTTAGTGTCATTTTGATCCTTGTTTTGTCCTCTACATCTTAGCATATTTAATTTTCTCATTTACTACTGTTTTAAATGAAATAATTTTTTATATGATAAATGAGACCTCGTTCTTTTTGTTCTTGCTTGGATTTGATGATTGCTTTTCATGTTGTGATCAAATTGACCCTGATTTCTATTTCTATTATGATGCTCATAATTGTCGGGTATATTTGTGATCTTTTATTTAGCACACATGTTTTCTTGCATTATTCCCATGCATCACTTTCAATTGCATAAAAATCAATAAAAAAATTGCATACATCATGGCATTGCTTTATAAATAGCATAGTTCATCATGGGGACCTGAAATTGAGAAATATTTCACACTTGAGCTTCATGAATCGAAATTCAATAAATAAATTAAGTAGCTATGTCCTTGCGTTCGACCTTGGTTGACTTGCGAAGTATAAATACTCCACAGCATTCAAAGGACTGTGGTTTTTGCTGAACGGAAATTGCCTCCTATACTACGACAATACCACATTATTAAAGAGGCGAATTTTACGTTCATCCAATGGCGCCGTTGCCGGGGATACGGCTTAACTTAATTATTGAATTTTGATTTTCTTTGTTGATTAATTTAAAATATTTCAGGTCCTCATTTCATGCATCATTTTTTGCTTCTCATCTGCTGATAAAATTTCTCTGTGTGTTCTAACTTTTCTCTTTTGTGATAGGGCCCATGGAAATCGAGGACGCTTGATCTTCATGGAGGCGTGAAGTTGGGAGCTTCCGCTGAAGAGGCCACAGAAGAATTTGTGAAGAAATTCTAGGATTTTAATCAGTCAGATTGCATTGCATACTGTTAAAAAAACTTGCATTTGCATATTTATTTTCAGTTCTTGCATTTTGTAAAAAAAGTAGATCACTCGATGATCTACCCCCCCACACCTACACTTGCACATACATACTCACCCCCGCCATCTCCCCCTGTATATTTCACTCTCTCTCTCTCTCTCTGTGTGTGTGTGTGTGTATTTCACGAACCCCCTCCCCCTCACTCTTGTATCATAGAACACACCCCTCCTAATTCAGACCTTACTTAGGCTATTGGTAGTCTAAGTATAGGGGGGACATGCCTGCTCATTCCTCCCTCGTACTGTCTTCTTGTACTTAGGTCAATATTGACTTGAGTATAGGAGGATCCTCCTCCTCAGTTCCGCTATATCACCATATATTTGAATCGAGCCTTGGCTTCATGGCACTTGTGCTATGAGGACATAACGAAATTTAAGTATAGGGGGGTATACCGTATATTATTGTATATTTAATTTAGCCTTAGCTCATGCTTTTTAAAACTTTTTAAAATTTATTTTCGGGCTTGGGTTTTGGTAAGCTTGTGAACTGAATTTTGTGAAAACCTTGTAAAAAATTGTTTATTAAAATTGAGGGATTAATTTTTGTAAGTAGTCCTCTTCAAAAAAAAGAGAATTAAAAAAAATATTAAAAACCCTTCTTGGAATTAGACTCTGACTACTAGGCTTAGTAGACACTTTTAGTGAGGGAACCTCGGTCTCCCTTAGCAGAATGGGTGGTTTAGAAGACATCACATATGGCCCCGTCCTCATATAACACGGGTGTCGGCCCGTACTTACACCCATACTTGCTAAGAGTGGATACTTTTATTTGAGCCTGGGCCAGTCATTGTCTCTCTGAAGAATAAAAAAATTGAAACCCATAAAAATCTGCAAAAGACAAAAATCACACAAAAAAATCACTAACCTAAGGAGTTGGTGTATTCCTGACACATCCACACTCAGTCAAGGCTTGAGGATTTTGAGGACACTAGATTTCTGTGATCTTGAGAGTCTGAGTTAACATGCCTTAGTCATTAGGGTTTTTAAGACTTAAATATCCACACTTTCCTGGTTTGAAAGATTTAAGCGCTATATTGCACTCTTCATCTCTACCTTCAAGAAAAATATGATCAGCACAGTCACTTCCACAACTACATGATTGATGAGTTGAGTTGAGATATCACTTGAGGAACTAGGACCAGAGATTTGAGTTTAGACCTGATCTAATGATATTTGAGGATGAGATAAAGTTAATGAAGGCTTTAGAAAACCTGAGTGTAAGCAAAACCCTAGCCAGTATGTGAACAAGATTCGTATGCTATCTCCTTGACATTTACCTATGTGCCAGGGTGTGATGAAACTTAATGGAAATTGTTGATCAGTGTGCGCTAACTTTTGGTAAAAGCAGTGGAGCTAGCCAACAAAAGAAAAGAAATGTCAAAGAAAAAGCTCTCAATACCAAAGTCAAATTACAAATGAGCTTCCACCAATGGCGAGCGCTCCCAAACATTTTCGAAGTGTCCACTTGGACCAAGCACTAATTAGGACCAAGGAGTCGGGCTGACACCACAAAAAGGGCTCTGCATCGTAAGCGATACAAGTCTAGGTGTCGAAGGTATCTTAGATACTCAGAAAAAACACACCTTAGTGTACTCCCAGAAAAACAAGTACAGACGACTCCAACTCTCTTGACAGACACATTGATCAACAATATTAAAATTTACGTGTTCAGTAAAAAGGCACTCGAGAGGCCCCTTGTTCCAATGTGAGGGTGAGAAAAATAGACACAATCCCATTACCTCCATCATTTGGCCGTCCATCAACATTTCAAGTCTGACAAACTAATGAGACGGTTGACTGAAGCAAGAGTAGACTTATTCCCTAGTATTTAGGATTAGGTCTAGAGGAGAATCTTTGGGACTGGAACTTTGAGTGATGCATCGACTCAGCTCTCATGAAGTGCAGTACACTAAATTTCATATCCTTATACTATATGTACAAAAAGAGAGTCTGATAATTAGAGAAATTGGATTCCTTCTGACTAAGGCTTGGATAAACCCAGAATTTTAGGATCACTCAGGTCAAGGGTCTTCGAAAGATTGAGCCTTGAATTTTTCACGCACATTGTCAAGAATTAATCCAACTCCTTCATTCTTTAGATGCTCGAGGACGAGCATAGTTTAAGTATAGGGGTATGATGAATCTCGTATTCATCATGCTAAAAGCCGTAAATTAAACCCCTGTCTTGACTAAACCAAAAAAAATCACCTTTAATTCTTTATTATTATCCTGTTCCATATTGTGTATAATTTCCCTTAATTATTTGTATTTAATTTTCCTTATTTTTCTTGTATTTATTTTATCTTCAAAAACCCCTAAAAATTAGATAGAATAATTGTCTATAAATCACTGACCATTAAAAAGACTAAAAAATTAAAAAAACAAATCAAAAGTAAAAATCGTTGTTTTAATCCCCTTAAAATTACCCCCAAAAATACTTTTTGTACAAATTACCTCTTTTGGCTTTTTAACCAACAAGAAAGTTGTAGATCTCGTCGAGACGAGCAACTTTCATATTTTGACTTTTTCCTAATTTTGCCTCTAACTATTTCTTTTATATTTTTCTTTGTATTTACATTCTGATTTTTCTGATTGGGCCACGTGGCGCACTCTGAGCCGCCCACGTGGCCTGCTTCCCTTTTTGACACCCGTCAGCCTCCTGGGCCATTGGATCTACTCGTCCCACCTTCATGTGAGCCCTCCATCACCGCCTCATCCCCAGCCATCGGATCTAGCTCCCAGATTGAATCTCCGCCGTTGTATAGCACCTAAATGCCAACCCTCCGATCTCATCCCTATCCTACGGCCTCACGCACGCCACGTCGCACCTTCTCCATAGCTGTCCGATCGCCATACCATCCAACGCCTATCCGCATGCCACACCATTCCTTTTTTGTCCCACTATTGGATCTCCCCCTGATCGCATCATATCCATTCATCCGCGCCATGATCTCCACTGCTGGATCTTATCCTACGATCTAATCAGAACCCTTCACTGGCACATTCCTCCAAGCTGTTGGATCCCACGATCCAATGGCCAACAGGTCGTCTCCTACCTCCGAAGTCCCCGTCCCCAGCCGTTACGCCTCGCCAACCCGCTACCCCCTTTCTATTTTGGAAGGTGCCTCCAGCCACCTCTCCATCTCCTAATGCCTTCCCCTCACAACCCTAACCTCTGTCTCCCTCGCGTAACTCCTACGACCACCCTCCATCATTCCTTCACCATTAAAACCCCCATCGAACCCCCCTCTTCACCACGTAACTGCCCGACCCTCTCCACCTATATAATCCTCCCTCCACCACCGTCGACCTTCATCCACCATCAGAGGGTCTCCTCCCTAGCTTCGGCCGCCCTTTGGTGACAGCGGAGGGCTGGTTTTGAGGCGATCATGGTCGTGAGCGCCCTAGTGTGATCCATGGCCTTCGGCCATGTCGCGACAGCCATTGTGTATCGTCGAGCACCTCGCAGCAGGCTGAGCGAATTATGCGACGATCGGAGCGCCTCCAAGGCGCTCAGCCCAAGCCCATCGTCCACCGGGTTCCCCTCTCCGATGAGGTTCTTCCTCCTTTTCTTTTTCTTGTGTTTTCTCTAATTTATCTCGATGCCTACAGTCACCATCATCCTCATCCGACCTCCTCATTAGCTCCGCCCGACCACCAACACCCTCGCCGACCATCATCCCTTTCTCCAGAACCCCTCACGCTATGATCCCCTTCTTCACCGCCTCGTTGGAAAAGAAGACCTCGGACCCCCATCTCCGACACCTCACGGCCCCCAGCCCACTCACTTCACATCACTTCAGGCTTCGGCTATTCGCATCTAACATTTGCAGGTACATCATCATCACTGGACGGACATCGCACCTGAGCTCCAACTCCAACCTCCGCCGCTGGTGCAGCTCCATCGATTTGCCGTTCAAGACACCCTTGAAGCGTTGCCAGCTCACCAGCTTCATCGCGGACCCCTCAGCTCTATTGTCAGACCTTTAGGCGAGCATTTGGATCCCGACAGAGCTATGGCATGGTCGCCGAAGTCCCGCCTCCTCTGGTGGCTCGCGGCGGGGATGACGCTACAGTTGTCGTCCGATCATCTGGATCGGACGGCTGTGATGGTAACACGTGGAGGCCCAAGCCTCAAACCAGACCTGTAGGCTCAGGTCCCACCGATCCTCGACCCGAGCCAGAAACCATTGCCACGTGGCCCGAAGCAGCCACGCCTCCCGAGCCTAGGCGCCTCACGTGCTCTGCACGTGAGGGCTTGGGTAAATTGCAGGACAGACCTAAAAGTTTTATGAAATTGCATATTGGTCCCCAAGCACGTGCCTCACGTCCATGCCTGGGTATTTTACAGGGAGGTCCTCCACCTTTTTTAGAATTGCAAAAAGGCCCCTACGTGCTTGGAAAATTTACACTTGGACCCAGGCGGTTTTTATTATTTGCATTTATCTCCCTCTAGGGACCTAAATGCAATATTTATCTTTTTATTTCTAGCATTTGTATTACAATTATGCCCCTACACTGTTTTTAGCATAACTTGAGCATCGTAGGTCCAATTTGCATGATTTTAGTGTCATTTTGATCCTTGTTTTCTCCTCTTCATCTTAGCATATTTAATTTTCTCATTTACTACTGTTTTAAATGAAATTATTTTTTATGTGATAAATGAGAACCTGTTCTTCTTGTTCTTGCTTGGATTTGATGACCGCTTTTCTTGTTGTGATCAAATTGACCCTGATTTCTATTTCTATTATGATGCTCATAATTGTCGGGTATATTTGTGATCTTTTATCTCGCACACATGTTTTCTTGCATTATTCCCATGCATCTCTTTAAATTTCATAAAAATCAATTAAAAAAGTGCATACATCATGGCATTGCTTTGTAAATAGCATAGTACATCATGGGGACCTGAAATTGAGAAATATTTCACACTTGAGCTTCATGAATCGAAATTCAATAAATAAATTAAGTAGTTGTGTCCTTGCGTTCGACCTTGGTAGACTTGCCAAGTATAAATACTCCACAACATTCAAAGGACTGTGGTTTTTGCTGAACTGAATTTGCCTCCTATACTACGACAATACCACATTATTAAAGAGGCAAATTTCACGTTCATCAATGTCCTGGATCTAATCCTCAACTGGATCGAATGGTGGAGAGCCTCCCTCAGATGGATGGACGAGATCTGATCTGGCGCGAGGGGGCTCGATCGACGGCTCCGGAGGCTCCTAGAAGAACAAGCCGTCGACGAGTTTCTTCGGGCCAATGTACGCGCGAAGGACCTCCTCCGGTGCTGTGGAGATGGGCAAATCGAAGAGGAGGGTCGTCCGCAGCGATTGGTGTGCTCAGATGGGGCTGGGAAGACTTGGAGGGTCCCCGACGATGAAGAATAGCTGGAGCTGTTATGCGTCTATATGAGGACCTCAAGATGAGGTCCTTAGACCATCAAACCTGCACAGAAAGAAAGAGGGGTCGAGGGAAAACTACCTTGATCCAGTGAAGGGTGAAATGGGTGAACGAGGGAGTCTGGGCGTGGGTCTCCGGCGAGCGGCAGCGAAGGAGACCCGGATTACTATTTCGTGGCGAACTAGGATGATCGGAGGGGTGAAGAAGGTGCGGAGAGGTCTCGTGCAGATGATGGAATGGTCAGATGGTCGAACAAGTGATCGGATGGTCGGTAATCAGCCGGCGACGGCCGGCGGTGCTAAACCTAAAAATCGAAAATCAAACGAAGCTAAGCGACGAAAGAGCTACCTGGTGATCGAGAGCATTTGTAGGGGAGGTCAGCTACCTCCTGGGATCCATGCCTCAATGGAGCGACGCCTCCAGAGGATCGAGCTCACCGATGGCGGAGCGTAGTGGCGATGACCACCGGACTTGGGGCTGGGATGCCTCTTTCCTCGCTGCAATACCTCCTATGGCTTGCTATCACTCAAGACAAGAAGGTAGAGGTCCTGGGAGTCGAAGACGGTGGCCGAAGGTGCTGAGGAATGCGGCTGGAGCTGAGGTTATATACAGGTGCAGGTACGATAAGATGGGAGTGGAGCACGCTGATCGATGCACGGATCCTTAAGAAGATGCTTGGGCATGAATCTCGGATGTGAGCTCGACAATCGGAGCCCAGGGTTTGGGTAAATGGGAGGCGGACCACATCAGGAAAAATTGGCGAAGTCTGGTCGGCGACATGGATCCGCAGAGATGTGGTCCAGGGGGGTGTTGACTGGGGGTCAACATCCCCCGTGGACCAATCAGGAGGTGCCACCTCATAATTATTTGGAAATTAAATAAAAAATAGTAAATGGCTTTATTTCAAAATATTTTTAAATAAAAAATGTTTATTTATTTTCAAAGTCATTTTTAGTGATTTTTATTTATTTTTTTGAAAAATAAATTATGTATCTACATTATATTATATACAGGTATATGTACCTATGTATTTTTTATTTTTATTTTTTATTATTTTATTTATGTACAATTATCCCCATTTTATATTTTATATATAGGTATATGTACCTATGTATTTTTTATTTCTATTTTTTATTATTTTATTTATGTACAATTATCCCCATTTTATATTTTATATATTTACAACATAAAATTTGGAATATAAAACAATTTTTATTTGATTTTTATTAATTATTTAGAAGGGTAAAATAAATATGTCTTTTATTCTTATATACATGGTAGATGTACACTGATGAGAGAGAAATTATTTATTTTTATTTTTCTTTTATTTTTCTCATTTTTATTTTATCTTTATAAATATATACAAGATATGGGAAACACCTATATATTTTTATTTTTTAAAATAAAATATATACAGTAAGAGGGGGTTTTACACACGATTGAGTCACCCTATCTCTCTCTCTCTACTTATTTTATTTGGTGATCAGACTCATATTGGGTCCTCTCTTGGGTTCAGGCCACTCAATGTTTATTCTAAATATTTCCCTCTTTTTCTTTATTTCTTTATTCTTTTATTTTTGCACAAAATATATGCTAATTATTGGTATTTACACAATGCATGCTTTTTGGTAAATTATTATATTTACAAACATATACATGGTGTTTTGTAAAGATTTTTAGCTAAAATAAAAGAATAAAGAGTGATGAATGAGGATTCGTCACCCGATTTTATCTACCCCATCTCCGACTCCAAATGGGTTAGTCCATTACATGTGGTGCCCTAGAAGACGGGCATCACTACAGTTATGAATGAGTCTGCAGAGGAGATCGCTACTCGGGTACCCACTTCTTGGAGGGTCTGTGTGGACTACAGACGATTGAATCAGACCACCAAGAAGGATCATTTCCCGTTGCCTTTTATTGATCAGATTATAGGGAGGCTAGCTGGGAAGAGTCATTACTGCTTTCTTGACAGGTACTCCGGATACAATCAGGTGTCCATTACGCCCGAAGACCAGGACAAGACCACATTCACCTATCCCTTTAGGACATATGCTTTCAGACGGATGCCCTTTGGTCTATGTAACGCCCCAGCGACATTCCAAAGGTGCATGTTGTGCATCTTTTCAGACATGGTGGGTGAGTGCTTGGAGGTCTTCATGGACGACTTCTCTGTTTATGACGATGGGTTTAATGCTTGTCTTGACTTCCTAGACCGCATCCTTCAACGATGCATCGAGGTCCATCTTGTGTTATCTTGGGAGAAGAGTCACTTCATGGTGACTCAAGGGACGGTGCTTGGCCATATCATCTCCAACAGGGGCATGGAGGTAGATCCGGCCAAGGTGGATATCATTAGGAAACTCAGTCCATCGTCCAACTTGCGACAGTTGCGGTCTTTTCTGGGGCACGTTGGTTTCTACTGATGCTTCATTCATGATTTTAGCAGGATTTCTTGCCATTGACTGATTTGCCGACCAAAGACACCGAGTTCATTGTGGATGAAGTGTCTGGCGTCATTTAAGACTCTCAAGAGTCTAGTTGTTGAAGATCCTATCCTCCAGCTGCCTGATTGATCTCTCCCATTCGAGATCATGACGGATGCCTCCAATTTTACCGTAGGGGCCATGCTGGGATAGAGGAAGGATGGAGTACCATTTTCCATTCACTACGCTAGCCGTACATTGGATGTCGCCCAACGGAACAACACTTTAAGAAGGAGATGCTAGCCGTAGTCTTTGCCTTAGATAAGTTCAGATCGTACATCATTGGATCTAAGACGACTATCTTTACAGATCATACCGCCATTAGGTACCTTATGGCAAAGAAGGATGCCAAAGCGAGACTGACTAGATGGATCCTTCTACTCTAGGAGTTTGATATTGAGATTAAGCATAAGCCTGGAGTCAAGAATGTGGTGGCGGATCATCTCTCCCGATTAGAGAATCTTGAGGATTCTGAGCAGATTGATCCTATATCTGAGACCTTACCAGATGAGGTGATCCTTGCTATCGCCTATCTCTCGTGGTACGCTGACATTGTGAACTATCTTATTGCCAAGAAAGTTCCACAAGGTTGGCCTAGGCAGCGACTTGAGACCTTCCTCATGAAGGCCAAGTTCTACCATTGGGAGGATCCTGTCCTTTATCATGAAGGAGGGGATAGCGTCTGGCATCGGTGCATTTCTCAGGAGGAGCACCATAGCTTCCTCACTTACTGCCACAAGCTTGAGGTAGGAGGACATCACTCTGGGAGGAGAATGACACAGAAAGTGCTCCAATCCGGCCTATGGTGGTCTACCCTTTTCAAGGATTCTGATGAATTTGTGAAGGGGTGTACTGACTGTCAGAGGATGGGCACTTGTGGACAGCGTGATATGATGTCGATGCAGCCCATTCATTTCTGTGAGGTTTTTGATGCATGGGGCATAGATTTCATGGGCCTATTTCCTAAGAGTAAGGGATTTGAGTATATTATGTTGGTCATTGATTATGTGAGTCGTTGGGTTGAGGCCGTCCCTGTCCGAACCGCATATGCTAGAACTGTATGCAGATTTTTGAGGAAGAATATCATTTCATGGTTCGAGGTACCTGGAGTGTTGATATCTGATGAGGGATCTCATTTCGTCAACAACAAGGTAAAGGCTCTTGCTAGAGAGATCAACATTGGCCATCGAGTAGACACTCCATATCATCCTCAGACCAATGGTCTTGCTGAAGTGTCGAATAGGGAGATCAAGACTATATTGTAGAAGGTTGTCCACCCTGACCGAAAGGATTGGTCACAGCTTTTGGACTCGGTCTTATGGGCATATCGAACTTCCTTTAAGACTCCTTTGGGTACATCTCCCTTTTGCCTCGTATATGGCAAGCCCTGCCATTTACCTGTTGAGCTTAGGTATAAGTCACTTTGGGTTGTCACAGACATACTTTTGGATCCAGTGAGTGTAGGAGACCAGAGGAGGGCAGAATTGGCAACCCTAGAGGAGGTTAGAGATGTAGCCTTTTTGAGTAGCCTACAATACAAGGAGAGAGTGAAGGAGTGACATGATTCTCATATCAGCCACAAGCAGTTTGATCCATGATAGAGAGTATGGTTGTTTGATGATAGGCTTAAATTATTTCCAGGGAAGTTATAGAGCAAGTGGAAGGGACCATACCCAGTCCGAAAGGTACATGACAATGGAAGCATTGACATATCTGAGATGTCATCCGAGTCTACCTTTCGTGTTAACGGGAAGCAGCTCAAACCATATCTAGATCATGAGACACTGGTCGTTGACGTCTCCCCTATTCATTTTGCGTGAGATGTGGTCTCTTGACTCACATCTATTGCATCTCACACCTGATTATCACTGTCTTCCGCCTTGTATAGATCCAGATGTCAATATCACACCATTCTTCAGTCCAATACCCCATTTTCATCTTTGATTATGCTATACTTAGGGTGTAATTTACCCTAAGTATAGGGGGTGTGAGACTTTTTATTTTCTTTTGATTCTTTCTACCTCTGTCTTGATGCCGATACATAGGGATATTTTAACCTAAGTATAGGGGAGGTAGACCATGTACATTCTTCCACTCGGATTTCCCATTGTGTATAGTCTGTTATACTTAGGATTACTTGATCCTAAGTATAGGGGGAAAACACCGAGATCCTTTCTATTCTATTCTTTGATTCGTTGTTGTAGTATAGTTTTCCTTTTCACTTCCCTATACTAAGCACGAGTTATGTCTTCTTCATCGCTCTTGATTCACTTTGAGGACATCATTCGAGCTACGTATAGGAGGGTGTCGTATATATTTTCATATATACTTTAGCCATAACTCATACTTTGTGTGAGTGTGTTAATAATAAAAGGGCTAAAATCCTTAAAAATCCATAAAAAATTAAAATTATTTTTGTACATAAAATTCTTTATTACACATACATAGCAATTTAAAAAATTATTTTTGTACAAATTTCTGTAAAAAGGTTTTGTGTGTATAGATTTGGTAAATATTTTAATATCAAAATTATGTATATAGTACAAAATTTTTGTAAAATGTTTGAAAAATAAAAATTTTGCAAAAATCCTTGTGTAAATATTTTGCAAAACTTCTGCATCCATGCATTCATGCATTCAAACATTTTTCAAAAATTTTGCAAAGTTTTAAAACTTGCATAAAAGCATTTTTTATATACTTGTACAGTTTTTTCTGAATCATAGTTGACATTTAAACTAGCCTGAAATTAAATTGAAAATAGAGATTGGTTAAGACCTTAATACACCTAATTCTAAGAGGAACCTTATAGGGCTTAGGGTTAAGACTTTTCAGGTCCATGGTGACATAATTCTTTGAGTCCACTAGGCCATAATCATATGTCATCTTAATGAGCCTAAGTAGAACACTTAAAAAATGCATGCATGACTCTCACAGACAATGGCTTTACTTGCACCAGCACTTTACACATAGCTCTCTACGGATGAGGTGGTGAGGAGGCAATTTTCTTTGACTTGGGGTAGCATACGAGGGTAGTACTTCTAGGCAAAACCTCTCGTCTTCTTTTAGTGAAGAAAGTGCATCTCAACTTGGTCTGGTGGCATTGAAGTCTAAAGACAGGAGTTGTGGGATGCAATAATGCTTCAAAAGAGGGATAGTCTACTGGCTCAAGAGGGAAAACTCCTTATGTATATATGCTGCACCATGTAGATTTGTTGTACATATGCACATCGAAAAAAAAATATAATAAGCAAAAGAAAGAAAAACTCCAAAAAAGTGGTGGGTCTGATAGAAAATGAAATACCCACCGGAGTGTATATAGCCAAATAAAGCAAAGCTTATGTTACCCATGCCCATCTCATGAAGCTTGCAGCAAGGAGACTTAGCTACATTGATTGGGCTCCCTAAGATACATGACTACACTGGTCATGGTCCATTCTCTTCTTCCTCCTCTTCTTGAGCTGGTTGCACTTGAACTTAGAAGGGAATACCTCGCTCCTCGAGGAAAGAGTTGCCGGACTAGGGCATTAGAGTTACCTTGTTGAGGGGGTTGTCACTTTACCATTTCTGAGGTAGGGAGCTACATATTACTTACACAATACAAGAAAAGATTCATGGTCATTAGAGTTTGTGTATGTAGACTTGTTCTGATCTGGATTATTGAGGAGTCTTGACCATAGAGTGGTGGAACTTAGAGGCTGTTAAGTTTTAAACCTAAGTCCAAATAAGGTTCCGATAAATTAATAATCCAAAGGTCTAACTGAGCTCCATACTTCAATTTAATAAAGGCAAGTTTAATAATCAACCTTGATTACCCTTCTTTTTCTTTCTCTTTTCACTTCTTTTTCAAATAAGTGTTTGCTAAGGGACTAGCAAAAGTAAAGTATAGGGGGGTGATGAATCCCCATTCATCACTCTTTATTCTTTTATTTTAGCTAAATATCTTGACAAAGCATCATGTATATAGTTGTAAATACAATAAATTAGCAATAAGCATGTATTTGTTAATATCTAATAATTAGCATGTATTTATCCAAAAATAAAAGAATAAAGAACAAAAGAAAAATAAGAAAATATTTAGAATAAATATTGAGTGACCTGAACCCAAGAGAGGGTCCAGTATGGGTCTCATCGCCAAATAAAAGAAATAGAGAGAGATAGGGCCACTCTACCTTGTACATATTTATCTCTTATGTATATAATTTATTTTTACAAAAATAAAAATAAAAAGGTGTTTTTATCCCCTTGTATATATTTCTAAAATCAAAGAAAAATTTAGAAAAATAAAAATAAAATAAAATAATCTCTCACCTTATATATAATACATGTAAATATGTATCACTACCTATTTATTTTATACTTGTAAATAACCAATGAAAATAAAATAAAAATTATTTTATACTCCAATTACTATGTTGTAAATAAATAAAGGGATTTTTACTCTGCAGACCCTACAAACCATGCCAATTGCCTCCACAACCTTTGAAACAACCTAACTCCCCCTCGACCCTGTAAATTGGCCAACGCTTACCCCCATGAATACTCCGGGTGATCTGTTTGAAGCCCATGGAGGTTCTTGAGGTAATTTATATGGTCGATGGGGTAATTACGTTATGTAAAAGGTCGTAAAGGTAATTTAAAAAGTTTCTAAGGTCTGCCAGGTAAAAATCCCATAAATAAAATATAAAATTGGGGTATTTGTGCAAAAATAAGAAAATAAAAATAACTGTATAAAATTCATTGGTATTTTAAACCTGTATATAATATACTATACTGTATATACCATAAATAATTTTTCATAAAAATAAATAAAAATCACAAAAAATAGTTTAGGAAATAATAAATATTTTTTTATTTTGAACATTTTTTTAATTTAAATTCAGTTTCTATTTTTAATTGATTTTTCAAATATTTCCGGATCCCTATTTTCTGATTGGTCCAGGAGGGATGTTGACCCCGGTCAACTACCCCTGCCGGACCTTCTCGCGCGCGGATCCGACACATGCACTCGTTTTCTCCCAATATTCCTGAGCGGATCTTGCACCCTCTTGCCCCGATTTTGGCGCTCACATCTCCCCAGTGGATCGGTGACCCTTGCGGATCCCTAGGGAGTCGCGGATCGACCTCGGTTTGCACGCATGCTCCAATTCCTCCAAGCTACCTGGGACTTGCTATAAAGTCATTCCATCACCTCCCAACAGCTTAGCTCGTGTCGCACACCCTTTTGATACCCTAGAAAGCTTTGCCTTGTTTACAACAACCGATGGTCGCCTTCTGTCGTCGAAAAGGTGTTATGCAGCCGATGATCGCCTCTCGTGGCCGGAACGTCGTCGCGACGAGCCTCCTCCGCCAACCGCAGCGAAGTTGAGGCAACGACCACCATTGACCGCACCCCCTGGAGCTCAGGATTCTACTAGGACCCTCAGGTATTCATTCCATCGTCCTCAGCTCCCTTATCTGATTTGATTTTCATCTGCACTCCGTCGCCGCTCCGCCAGCTCCGACCAACTAGTCGGAGCCTCATCACATCCATCTACCCGCTTAGATCAACGACCCAGCTTGTCCTACATCTTCCCTTGCCATTTGATCATCTTAATCTTGGCTCGGATAGCCAAGATTAGGCCCTAGGTCTCATCCATTGCTTTCGCTGGAGGCACCTTCTCATTCACCGCCGCTTCTCTTTGTTTTGGTTCAATAACCCTGATCGGAGCCTGCCCCGAGTCTGAGCTTTCTCCTACAGTACCTAGCGCATGTGGAACGACCCAGATAGACTTTCGACCACTCTCGCTGGAGCTCGCCCAGGTTCCAGTCATTACCACGGAGATCTAACTGTCAGCGAGCCTATCCGACCCATTCACCCTACGCGGAGGGGCCCCATGATTCGTTTGTTGCCGTCCTATCATTCATCGGAGCTCCAGATCCTCATCGGTGCTCTGGTGAAACTCGTCCAGGCGGAGTTCTTCCAGAGTCTTCCTCTGCCGTCGGATTACGCCCTCTGCCAGATGCCATCCTCGCTGTTCATCTCCAGCAGCTGTCAGGTTGTTAGATGTTAGATCTAACGGCCCATGTACCGCCTACGTCCTCGACATCTGACGACCGTTTGATCTGACAGTTGACCGCACCAGAGCCGCGCATCCGCATCCATTCAGCAGCTGCCACCTATCCACCCCACGCGCAGCTCACGTGCTGCATGGGTAATTTGCTCAGCCCACCTTACATTTATTTTAGTTTGTCATTTAGTCTGTAAAATAAAAGAATACAGCAGGATATTTTGCACTCTTGCCCTTGCAGTTTTCCTTATTTGCTTTTCAGTTTTGTTGTGTGGACCCACGTGCTTCGTTACGTGGGATTCTAGGTTATTTGCACTAAGCCTCATGGACTTATTATCTATTATGAATTGAATGTTTAGATTTGTTATTTGCAAATATGCCCATGTGAATGATGTTTTCCAGCATGTGTGGACTTTGATGTAAAAATTGCAGATTGGACCCTATAATTTCTTTGCATGTTATTATTTGGTCCAGAAACATATTTTCTTTGCAGATTGGTCTATGCGTGCTGTGTGTTTTATTTTTGATTTAAAAAAAGCAAATATTGTCCAAAATTCACGAAATTTTAAGACATAGCTCCTGCCATGGTGTAGGAATTTTGGTGAACTTTTAGTTGTGTTTTGTTTTCATTTAATATTTTAAAAAAAATCAAAAACCATAAAAATTGTCCCTATTTGCTTTAGAAAATCCATTAAAAATATTAAAAACTCTTGAAAAATTCTAAAACAATCCTTGATTGCTTGTTCTGTGTTGTTTTTTTCACTCCAACTTTTATTTCATTCTCATTTATAAAAATCATAAATATTAAAAAAAGAGTAAAAATCTTAGAAAAAAAGAAAAAATTCATTAAAAAAATCAAAAAATGTTTTTTTAGTTGCTTTAGTTAGTTTATATTTTATATTTTATGATAAAAATATTGTTGAGATTTTACCTTCACTTTAAGTAATTTAAAATTACCTTTATATCCTAGCTGAACATTTTTTGTTATTTTTGATTTTATTTCATTTTTAGAAAATTAATTATAAATCAGAAAAACCCCATAAAATCCACAAAAACATTTTAATATTTTAAAAACACAAAAATATTTTTATTTTTAATTTTTGAGTATTTTTGTTGCTTTGAATGATTATTTAAGTGTTGATTTTCTTTTCCTTTTATCATTATTCTTATTTTTAAAAAATCATTAAAATTTTTGAAAAATATAAAAAACACCACCACTTCTTTGTTTTCCTTGGATTTCTGACCACTTCATAGCATTCGCATCACGTGCTTCTTGTGTTCGACCCTGGTAGCTATACCAGGTAAAATAAATTAGCGAGACCGCTCTCTTGATTTTATTGATTGTTTTTTTGGTGGTCTTAAGTTTCTTGTTGAGTCCGATTCTAGTGGTTGAGGTCGCAATGACCATTGATACCATTTTACCTTAGTCGCTTGGGTCGCTCACCACCAAGCCTTGTGCTCATCCCTACCTGCTGCACTAAAGGAGAGAATCGGTTTCATTTCAAGAGTAGCCTGAATATATATATATATATATATATATATAGGATTTCTTTCAAATAGGATGTAGTCCTTCCTAAGTTCAGGAAGGTCAGCCCCTTTTTGTATAAAACAGGATGACTTTAGTAGAATACATATACAGTTTTCTATTATAATGTGCAGTTTTAATGTTTGTATTATAATACATAGTTTTGTATGCTGCTTTGTATTTATAACGTGCACCTATAATACAAACTGTATACATATTCTACTAAAGTTTCCGTGTTTTATACAAAAAAGGGCCGGCCTTCCTGAACTCAGGAAGGACTGCATCCTATTTGAAAGGCCCCATATATATATAGGATTTTTATCCAATACGCACAGGGCTCATTAGCGTCTCGGTGAGCACCATTTGTAGGCCACACACGTGTATTACCAATTATGTGGTTACTTATTTCGAAGGATGTTGTTTTTGGAAGGAGATTAATATGCAAAGCGATTTAACAATAAGTGATATTCCAATTATATCGCGTCCTAAAAAATAGGAAGATCATTTTGGAAAGAAAACATTCGAATCGATGATTTCTTGCAGAAAATCGAGATCCAAATGCTCAGGTCAGTAATATATACACAATTAATAAGTAAGTGCTTGTTGTGAAGTCAGTAATATCCAAACAACGGTCAGTAATTTACATTCATTTTATTACATGGTGCAGATTTCAGTAATATATACACAATGGACAAGTAAGTGCTTGTTGTGAAGTCAGTAAAACCATAAGAAATGATCAGTAATTTTCATATGTTTTATTACTTTGAACAGAATTTAGTAATTTAGAGATGATACTCAAGTAATATATATATAATTATCAAGTAAATTATTGTTTGTGTTCAGTAATATATATATATATATATATATGTCTTATGCCACATGTTCAGTAATATGTGTATGATTATCAAGTAATAGCTACTATGAGATCAGTAATAACAAAATAATGGTCAGTAAGTCATGTGCATTGTGTTCAGTAATATATATATATATATATCTATGTCTTATACCACATGTTCAGTAATATGTGTACGATTCTCAAATAATAGCTCTATGAGATCAGTAATAACAAAGTAATTAATGGTCAGTAAGTCATGTGCATTGCTCAAGTAATATCAAAGTAATGGTCAGTAAGTCATGGGCATTGCTCAAGTAATAACAAAGTAATGGTCAGTAAGTGATGGGCATTGCTCAAGTAAGAAAGTAACTATTTGTTAATGCAATGCACATTACATAGACAAATGTATTACTAATCATTTGTTATGTTATTACTGATCTCACAACACACATTTACTTGACCATTTTATACATATTACTGAATTCTGTACAATGTAACTATTTGGATGTAAATTACTTATCATTGTTCTTGATATTATTGATCATACAATAAGCATTTACTTGACCGAATTATATTTATTACTATCATAGCATTTGGATCCTTTATCATCTGCGTGGAATCATTTATTTGAATCGTCTCTTTCCAAAACCGTCTTCCAATTTTTAAGGGCGTTGTATAATAAGAAATATATGATTTTTTAAATACGTGGTAGCCTATAATTAGATATATAGTTATTGCTAATACACATGTATGGCCGAGAATCGGTGCTCATTGAAACGTTAATGGGCACATGGCTCATTGGATAAGCCCTATATATATATATATATGAGAAAAATGGGGCTGCCCCCTAGGGGGAGCTAACTTAGCTCCCCCGCCCTATTTTCTTCAAATTTTTTATTTTTTTTGAAATTTTTTTCCGTGAATATTCATTACTATATCCCTATTATGTCATAAAAATTTCGTGTGAAACAGAGACTCCTACAGCCTCCATCCAGACAGTCATTTTTTTAACGGTAACAAGATTTTTTAAATCGACCCCGTTTAGATGGAGGTCGTAGGAGTCTTTGTTTCGTATGAAATTTGAATGACATAATATAGGGATTTAATAATGAATTTACACGATTTTAGATTTCAAACAAAATAAAAAATTATTGTGAAAAAGGGGCGGGGGGAGCTAAGTTAGCTCCCCCTAGGGGGCATACACATTTTACCCATATGAGGAAAATGGGGCTGCCCCCCCTATATATATATATATATATATAATGGGACGCCTCCTGTGCCATTTTCGGTATTTTTTTTTGAAAAATATCGCCTTGTATATTTATCCCTATATCCCTCTCATATGCTATTCGAATTTTGTCATAAATAGAGACTCATACGACCTCCATCCAGACAGTCATTTTTTAACGGTCGTAGGATTTTTTAATCTACACTATGTCAATAGAGGTCGTAGGAGTCTATGTTTCTGACGAAATTCGAATGGCATATAGGAGGGATATAGGGATGAATATACATGGTGATATTTTTCAAAAAAAATAAAAAAAATGCCGAAATAGGGGGCGGGGGGCAGCCCCACTAAATCCATATATATATATATATATATATATATAGAGAGAGAGAGAGAGAGAGAGAGAGAGAGAGAGGGAAAGGGATCCTACTCCATGGAGTAGGTAACTTACCTACTCCACTTTCTTTTTTTCAAAATTTTTTATTTTTTTGAAAAATACTTCCATAGATTTTCATAATTATATCATTCTAATATGTCATTCAAATTTCGTCAGAAACAGAGACTCCTACGGCCTCCATCCAGACAATCATTTTTAACGGTCAAAGATTTGTTGTATTTTTCATGTTCTGGATGGAGGCCGTAGGAGTTTTCATTTCTGAAGAAATTTGAATGACATATTAGAGGAATATAGTTATGAAAATCCATGAAAGTAATTTTCAAAAAGAATAGAAATTTTTTGAAAAAGAAGATAATGGAGTAGGTAAGTTACTTACTCCATGGAGTAGGATCCCTTTTCTCATATACAAATATATATATATATATATATATATATGATTTCTTTCGAATAGGATGCAGTCCTTCCTAAGTTCAGAAAGGCTAGGCCCTTTTTTATATAAAATAGGATGACTTTAGTAGAATACATATACAATTTTGTGTTATAATATGTAGTTTTAATGTTTGTATTATAATGCCCAATTTTGTATGTGGCTTTGTATTTATAACGTGCACCTATATTACAAACTGTATATGTATTCTACTAACGTGTTCGTGTTTTATACAAAAAAGGTAGGCCTTCCTGAACTCAGGAAGGACTGCATCCTATTTAAAAGGCGTCCTATATATATGTATATGTATATATATATATATATAGGAGAAACTTCAAATGAGACGGGGTCTCACCATATATATGGTGAACCACCCTAAATTTAGGCATCTTTCCAATATATTTTACAATTTCTTTTTTCATACATATAACAATAAATATTAACACAACATGTATAGTGAAATAAAATTATGAAAATATTAGGGTTTTTATCAGTTGTGCCCCTCTAAGATATTGTAATTTCAGTTATGCCCCTCCCTTTTTTAGAATATCAGTTATGCCCCTACCTTCTTGCAAAATTCACAGTTCTGCCCTTCTGTTAAGGTAAAGTAGGGGCATAACTGATATTACAAAAGGGTAGAAATGTGAATTTTGCAAGAAGGTAGGGGCACAACTGATATTTCAAAAAAGGGAGGGGCATAACTGGAATTGCAATATCTCGGAGGGGCACAACTGATAAAACCCAAAATATTATTATATTGGATAGAAATGTCGATTTAAATTTAGATAATATATTTTAAAAAAGTCATTTTTTACAATGCGCAGTTTATACTTATACAAAACTGTTACAGAGTTTTTACTAAATTCACAGTGGCCTTTATAATATCAGAAAAGCCCCTACCTCATTTGATTGAAATTCACTGCGCATTGTAAAAAAATTAATTTTGTAAAATATAGCATCTAAATTTAAATCAACATTTCCATCCAATATAATAATATTTTCATAATTTTATTTCACTATACATGTTGTGTTAATATTTATTGTTATATGTATGGAACAAGAAATTGTAAATATATTAGAAAGATGCCTAAATTGAGGGTGCTCACCATATATATGGTGAGACACCGCCTCATTTGAAGTTTCTCATATATATATATATATATATATATATGGATAAATAAGGCGGAGGGAGCTAAATTAGCTCCCCCTAGATAGGGATTTAATAATGAATTACACGGTTTTTATTTTTACAAAAATAAAAAAATACGAAAAATAGGGTGGGGAGAGCTAAGTTAGCTCCCCCTAGGGAGCATACACATTTTCCCCATATGTCATTTAAATTTCGCGCAAAACAGAAACTCCTACGACCTCCATCTGGAAGGATCGTTTTTTAGCAATTCTGTTACCTTTAAAAAATGCATGTCTGGATGGAGGCCGTAGGAGTCTCTGTTTCGCACGAAATTTGAATGACATAATATAGAGATATAGTGATGATTATTCACGGAAGAAATTTAAAAAAATAAAAAAAGTGGACGAAATACCGCGGGGGGAGCTAAGTTAGCTCCCCCGAGGGGCAGACCCATTTAACCCTATATATATAGGATTTTTATCCAATGCGCACAGGGCTCATTAGCGTTTCGGTGAGCACCATTTGTAGGCCACACACGTGTATTACCAATTGAGTGGTTACCTATTTCGAAGGATGTCGTTTTTGGAAGGAGATTAATATGCAAATCGATTTATCAATAAGTGTTATTCCAATTATATCGCGTCCTAAAAAACAAAAAGATCGTTTTGGAAAGAAAACATTCGAATCGATGATTTCTTGCATAAAATCAAGATCCAAATGCTCATGTCAGTAATATATATACAATAATCAAGTAAATGGTTGTTGCGAGATCAGTAATATCCAAACCAATGGTCAATAATTTACATTTATTTTATTATATGGTGTAGAATTCAATAATATATACACAATGGTCAAGTAAGTGCTTGTTGTGAAGTCAGTAAAACCATAACAAATGGTCAGTAATTTCTATATGTATTATTACCTTGAATAGAATTCGGTAATTTAGAGACAATACTCACGTAAATGGTTGTTGCAAGATCAGTATTATCCAAACAACGACCAGTAATTTACATTCATTTTATTACATGGTGTAGAACACTTAATAGAATATCTGTTCCTATAGAACGTAATTGGACCTTACTAAAATTCACTTAAAAAGTTAGTTTAATTGGATTCGAGACCACGTGCCGTTAGGAGTCACATACAGCGCTGGCAGGACCCGTTGTGGCGGGCACCGAGTGACTCCCAAGATCGGACTCCGGACTCGATTCGGTTGACTAACTATTGTTCTTCACGATCAATAGAAGTTGCATGTTTAGGACTCGGCTTTTTACCGTGCATCATATAGCTTAGTTTACTTTTCTGCCCTTTATTTTATGCGCGGATCATTTTGCATGTAGAGTGCTGGCGGCAGGTACGCATTTCTTACTCAGCATGCATCATTGATTTTCTCGTGCATCGGCTTTTTCGTCTTCTCCCCCTGTTTTGGACTTAATAATCAGGAGAACCGAAAAATTCGTTAGGCGTTTCTTTTTATTGAAAAATACCTAAAAACAAAAACAATAAAATCGGGACTGCTAATCTTACTTGACCTAAAAGACACTTCACCGAAAAATCTGTCTTGGGGAGAGTAACCCCCTCCTTGTCTGGTTTGGATGAGCGAGAGAGTGATCCGCACATTAGGATAGAGCCTCCGATCTTTCTTGACTGATTACCGGCTTTCAGTACGGGACAGTCGGTTGAGAGAGATTTGGACACCTATTGACCTCACGTAATCGCTCTGATAGACTGGATTATCACCTAAAATAAAATCGACAAGATAATTGACCGATCCCTTCGGTCTTCAGCTTTGTGTGCGTAGGTGAATTGGGGGTTTGCTTGCTCATCTTGTTTGATTGCCAGATCCCTTCGATCCTTTCTTCTTCTATTTCCCCACCCTCTCCTCCCTTCACTTCATTCTCTTCTCCTTGACCCCTGGATGATGGATCCCCCTCACTTTGAGCCGACTCTTACGGCTTCTTCTCCGTATTCTGACCATCATTCCAGTCCACCTTCTAGGGAGGTCGGATCTCCGACCAACCTCCCGCTCCCTCCCTCCCTTTCATCTCATCACTCTGGGCATGCTGTACTAGACATCCGAGGATACCAGCTAGAGCAGATGCTAGACCCGGACGATGCCGTTGCTGAGTTGCGAGCGCACTCCGTTGGTGACCCGAGAGAGCAGTGGAGATCAGCAGACACATCCTACTCCAGAGGGATGGAGGAGCAGATAGCACATGGAGCTCAGTCAGCTTCTACACTAGGTCCATTCATCTTGGATTTGGATTACGTTCAGCGACTGCCGACATTTTCAGGAGAGGCGCACGAGGAGCCTTACTTTCACCTGTCAGCTTTCGAGGAGTTTTGTAGAGCACAGAGATATTCGGACATCACTGCAGAGGAGCTGATGAGAAGGACCTTCCCCTTCACACTTCACGACAGAGCCATGAGATGGCATCGACGATTGGGGAAGACATTCGAGACGTGGGGAGAGCTACGCCGAGAGTTCTTGCAGAGATACTTCCCTCCACGCAGAGCAGAGTTTATGCGGTCTTTGATCATGGATTTTTCAGTTGACCCCCAGGAGCCATTGCACGAGGCATGGCCGAGGTTTCTTGACCTCTTGAGGAGATTCCCTGAGCATGGACTTCCACTTACAGACTTGATAGAGATCTCCATGCGGGGGATGACCGCAGAGCAGATAGCACTGGTGATTACCACATGTGGCGGTTCACACCGCAGTTCCGACATTCACCTACTGGATACCATCTCACGGCTACTATCACAGAGTTCTTCTTCACGAGATGCCTTCGTCGGAACAACACATGCGGACGATGCACTACCAGTGCGGTGTGTCACTTTACATGATGACTCAGTTTCTACACACCAGCCCGAGGACTTGGAGTTGACAACACCACGGACAGAGGAGATGGCCGCGATAGCAGAGGTTCGGACCCAGAGTCTACTTGAGTTCCCGTTGGTTTTCCAGTCGGAGTTCGAGGTAGCTCCAGAGTTTCCACTTGACGAGTCTTGGATATCAGATCTTCTGATACTCCAGGAGCCGGAGGAGCCCCAGCTGTTGCAGCCATTGACTCAGTTACTTCAGTTTCCAGTCCCGGAGGAGTCAGTTTCCTTCTTGCAGAGACACTTCTTTGATGCAGACAGTTATCATGATTCAGCTCAGCAGCCCCAGCCTGACGAGGGACACCACTTTGAGAGTACAGACATAGAGAGTCCCGTCTTCGAGCCCTTTGTCCTCCACTTTCTTGAAGATACACTTTCTGAGGACCAGCTGACTGCAAGCATAGCCGCAGAGCGAGGATCAGCCACATACACTTCGCCAGCTTCCGCGGTGTTGACCAGTACCTTCTCCTGTTTCCAGATTGCCGAGACTTACACTTCCGATGATGATGCAGCCTGGTGCACTGAGTGGAAATTTGATAGCAGCGCAGACGCCCACCTAGATCCTGATCCTCATCTTGTCACTTCAGATCTTGCATCCATCCCCGAGGGTTATCTGCGGGAGGATGCCGCACTCGATGAGCACTCGGTTTCACATGCTGAGAGTGTTTCCGATCTGGCGGAACACGGAACCGAGTCCTTAGATCATTCTGATTCTGATTCTTCTCACCTCGACGACCCTCGCGAGGATGAGCCCATCCTGGAGATATTCGATGATCTACCTGATCTGTTTCTATTTCATTCATCGGATATCAGTCTTTTTAGAGAGTCTCCTGATCTTGACCTTCCACATCTTCTTGAGACAGTGATTGACGTGGAGGATTCCCTGACTGATCCATCCTTCTCCACGTTTGATTTCTTCGGCTCCACACTTCCACTCCAGTCTGACCTAGAGCCGATGATTTCCTTTGTGCTACCGGATCCCGATCACTTATTTCCATATCCTTGGCCGGTAGCAGACACCCGCTTGATTGCATACCTGGGTGTCTTACTTTACACTTTGGAGTTCGTCGTTGTTCTCACACCGAGACTGCGACAACAGCACGGCATTCGCCTTACAGATGCCGTCCTGAACCTTGATACTGCATTGTCCTAGCCTTTGCGCCCAGCTAGGGGCGTAAAACCTAGCGCTCGTTGAGAGGCACCTCAACATTGTACTCTTTTGTATATACGTGTTTTGTCGTATTTTGATCCTTCTTTCTTCCGTTCTTGTTTTCACCCCAGGTCTCGCTTAGGATTATCTTTGCTATACTTGGGATATTACTCATCCTAAGTATAGGGGGGTGAAGACACCGGGTTGTTCATTCGTTCTGTTCCATCACTTCTGTTGTGTTGCCTATACTTAAGGTTCTTCACCTTAAGTATAGGGGGAGTGATGACTCTCCTTCTTGTATATATTCGTCGTATTTCTTTTGTTTCTGTCTACCCTTGTTTTGCTGCCTATACTTAGGGATATTTTACCCTAAGTATAGGGGGGGTAGACCCTGTACATTCTCCACTCGGTTTTCCCTTCGTGTACAGCCTGCTATACTTGGGATTACTTGATCCTAAGTATAGGGGGAAGACCCGAGTCCCTCTTGACTTTTCTTCTTCCTTTTGTATAGCCTTTCTTTTCACTTCCCTATACATAGCACGAGTTATGTCTTCTTCATCGCTCTTGACTCTGAGGACATCGTTCGAGCTAAGTATAGGGGGGTGTGTATATATTTCATATATACTTTAGCCATAACTCGTACTTTGTGTGAGTGTGTTAATAAATAAAAATGGCTAAAAACCACAAAAATTAAAAAAAAATTTCATGTATATAATCTTCTTTTATTTGCACATACATAGCTAGTGTACAAATTATTTTTGTAAAAATGATTTCAAAAATCTTTTGTGTAAAGCTTGTGTAAGTATTTTTTTTGTATCAAAATTATGTATATAGTACAAAATTTTTCCAAAATGTTTTGAAAATCAAAAGTTTGCAAAAATCTCGTGTAAATGTGTGTAAATATCTTTTTGCAAAAATTGCACTTCATGCATCATCATTCATGATTTCAAAACATTTTTCAAAAATTTTGCATGATTGTAAAATATTGTGTAAATATGCATCTTTTTGTACATATGTATATAGTTTTTCGGATGATAGTTGACATTTAAACTAGCCTGGAATCAAATTGAGAAATGGAGCTTGATTAAGATCTTAATCCACCTAATTTCTAAGAGGAACCTTATAGGGCTTAGGCTTAAGGCTTTTCAGGTCCATGGTGACTTAATTCTTTGAGTCCACTAGGCTATGATCACATGTCATCTCAATGAGCCTAAGTAGAACACTTAACAACAACACATGACTCATATAGATTATGGCTTTACTTGGACAACCGCACTATGCACCGAGCTCTCTACGGATGAGGTGGTGAGGAGGCAGTCTTTCCTTGACTTGGGGTAGCATATGAGGGTAGTACTTCTAGGCGGAACCTCTCTTCTTCATTTAGTGAAGGAAGTGCGTCTCAACTTGGTCTGGTTACCATGAAGTCTAACGACGGGAGTTGTGGGTTGCAATAAAGCTTCAAAAGAGGGATAGTCTACTGGCTCAAGAGGAAAAACTCCTTGTATATATGCTGCACATGTACATGTTGTATAGATGCACTCGAAAAAAAAATGTGAAAAAGAAAAGAACTCCAAAAAAGTGGTGGGTCTGAGAGAAAATGATAATCCCACCGGAGTATGTATATAAGTGCAATAAGCAAAGCTTGGTTTCATGATCCACCTGTTGTAGCTTGCAGCAGGGAGACTTGGCTACACTGGTCAAGCTCCCAAGGGTACTTGGCTACACTGGCCTTGACCCATTCTCTTCTTCCCCCTCTTCTTGAGACCGGTTGTACTTGAACTTAGAAGGGAATACCCCGCTCCTCGAGGAAAGAGTGGCCAGATTGAGGTCATAGAGTTACCTTGTTGGGGAGGGTTGTCAAGTTGCCATTTCTGAGGTGGAAAGCTTAGACCTCACTTTCACAGGACAAGAAAAGATTCATGGTCTTCAGGGTTTGTAGTTGATGACTTGTTCTGATCTAGAGCATTGAGGAGTCTTGGTTATAGAATAGTGGAACTTGGAGACTGTTAGGTTTTAAGCTTAAGTCTAAATAAGGTTCCGACACATCAATAATCCAAAGATCTGATTAAGCTCCATACCTCAATTTAATGAAGGCAAGTTTAATAATCAACCTTGATCCATGCACATTCTCTTTTTCTTTTTCTTTTTCTTTCTTTTTGCACTTCTTTTTCAAATAAGTGTTTGCAAAGGGACTAGCAAAGTATAGTATAGGGGGGTGATGAATACCCATTCATCACTCTTTATTCTTATATTTTAGCTACAAAAACCTATGCAAATGCATGTAGATATGTGTAAATAGGCAAAGTTAGCAAAAGCATGCATGTTTGTAAAATTAAATAATTAGCATGTTTTTGTGCAAAAATAAAAGAATAAAGAAGAAAAAGAAAAAGAGGGAAATATTTAGAATAAATATTGAGCAACCTAACCCAAGGGAGGGCTCAGCATGGGCCTGACCGCATAAAAGCCACAAGTAGAGGGAGATAGGGGCTCATGTGTAAATAATTATGTAAATAAATAAAATAATATTTTCCTCAACCAAAAATATGTTTGTATATATTTATAAGCTATTAAAAACAAAATAAAAACTTTAAAATCAAAAAGACCAAAAACACATCTTCACTATGTACATAGACCATCACCCTTATTTATTTCACCTTGTAAATACACTTATTTATTTCCAAAACTTCTGGTAAATATTTTATGGTATATATTGTACATAAAATAAATAAAAAGAATTAAAACAAAAATCAAATAAAAATTACAAAATTAAAAATACAAAAATACCTTGTATATATACCATGTATATAATTGTGCATAAATAATTATTTCACCTATGTATATAAACAATAAAAATAAAATAAAAATAGCTTTTTATTCCTCATTTTATCCTATAAATAAATAAAATATAAAATGGGAATAAAAATGTATAAAAATAACTAATTAAAAATCAAAAATCAAAAATCAATATAGTGTATATATACCTATGTATAGCTACTATGTATATACCTTATTTTTAATTTCCAAAAATTAATTAAAAATCACAAAAAAATAGAAAAAATTAAAACAAACATTTTTTATGTTTTAAGTTTTTGGAAATTCGGCCATTTAAAGGCCCAAAAAAATAAAATAAAAATTCAATAATTGGTGGCCCCTGATTGGTCCACGGGGGTTTGTTGACCCCGGTCAACTCCCCCCGCGGACCTTCCTCTCTCGCGGATCGAGCAACCGACCCGATTTCTCGATATTCCTCACGCTCGATCCGACTGCCATCACCCCTAACCCCGGGCCCCGATTGATACCCGATCATCCAGGACCCTCGCCCGGGGAGGGTTTGGAGGATCCGACACCCGACCAGCCTGCCCGACCATCTTCTTCTCGGGTCCTTCACCATATTTAAGGTTGTCACCGGCGACCTAATCACGCCATCTCTGATCTTCCCCTCAGCGCCTGTGAGCTCCTCCATCATCCCTGAGTGACAGCCGTGGCCGGTGGAGTGGAAGCGAGGCCTGGGCAGCCGGAAATCATTGATCCGGTGGTTGACTCCGCCGTGCGCCGCCGCGAGCGCGCCTGAGCCTCGGGGAGCTCGACTACCCCTTGAGGCAACGACCGGGAGCCTCCTTGGCTCCAGCCCAGTCGAATGCAGCCATCAGGTAGACTCCGTAGCCCGTAGATTAGCTTCGATTTAGGTTTTTTCGATTTTGCAGTAGCGTAGCTCCGCCACTTCCATCTGCCGTCTCCGTCCACGCATCAGCCCATCCGACACCACCACCACCTTCGCCTAACTCCTCTCCACCTGCTCCGCCCCTCCATTCCCCCTGGCTCGTCCCGGAGCAGGGTTACAGGTCTCCTCCCTCCGCCGCTCGCCGGAGACCTTCCACTTCACACCACCGTTCACCTTTCGCACGCTCTGACGGGTCGAGGCACTTTGCCCTCGACCCAGCTTTCTTTCTATGCAGGTCTTCAGGCGAATCGACCTCATCTGGAGGCCGAAGTTTCAGAGCACAGCAGCTCCAGCTACTCGACGTCGCCGGAGCTCTCCTGAGCTCCTCCCTTCCATCGGAGCATCGCATCTGGTGCGGAGCTTCACGAGGAAGCTTTCCCGCACCTCCGGAGTGGTCGACGAGGACTACAGCACACGCAGAGGGCCGGCGAAGCTCGCCGGTCGCCAGTTCTTCCACCATCCTTCGTCGCCGTCAGATCACCCCTCGAGCTCCAGTTCTTATCTCGCCCGTTCATCCATTGGAGCAGCACGGACCATCAGATCTTCTTGGGGTCGATCATCACCGTTGATCGGCGAGGGTAAGCCACGTGGCTGCACCTCGCCCATCCGATCCGAGCCCGGAGTTCTTCGCAGCCCCACAACGCACCAGAGCTGTTGGATCTGCCACGTGGGAGCACTACAACCATCGGATCGGCTCGAGGGTTTACTTCGGTTCGCGGAGCGTCATCACATCCGTCCAACCTGCCACGCGTCGCCTATCCGGCCCTCGACATTAATAAAAGGGGTAAATTACCTGTAGACCCCTCTACTTTATGCGTTTAGTCTTTAATCCTGTAAATAAGTAGTTTAGTTCTTTTATTTTTGTGAACTTTGCACTGTGGACCTCCTAGTTTATGAAAATTGCATTTATGCCCCTGCCTGTTGTGGACACGTGCATCGACACGTGATTGTTTGGTGTTTTTGCATACTTGGCCCTGCGTTTTTGCCCTGTTACGTTTCGTATTTTTATAAATAGGAATTGCAATTTGGTCCTTCCAGGCCTGAGTCACGCGTATCGTGCGTGGCCTGGAGGGTTATTTGCATTCCTATCCCTCTACTTTCTAGGGTTGTTATTCCAGGGACCCAGAACTTTCTACTAATTGCAGAAAGGTCCCTGTGCACTGTTGGTTTTCTTTATTTTTGAATAAAATATCAAACCACCTCCAAATCCAATGAGATTTTGACACATGGCTCCTGCCATGGTGTAGGAATTTCAGTGATTTTTGAGGACATTTTTACTTTCATTTAGTATTTTTTAAAAATTCAAAAACAACCTTTTTAGCTACTGTTTAGGTTTAAAAATACCAAAAAAATATAAAACCCTCACCAAAAATTCTAAAAAAATTAGATACTGTTGTTTGCTTGTTGTTTGATTTTCTAGCCAATTTTGGCTATTTTTCATTGCCTAAAAACCCTAAAAATTGAAAAACCCTTAAAAACCCATAAAAATTAGAATAATTAATTTAAAAATCCAAAAACAATAATTAGGGTGCCTAAATTTTCCTTATTCTATCTAGTATACAGGAAAATTACCTTCAGGGCTTTTTAAGATCCTTAAGTATTTTATTTTTGGGTCTTAAGCCTTGCTGGACAGTACCTTCCCTGTTTTGCATTGTTTGATTTTTAGAAAATAATTTACCCATTAGAAAAATTCCAAAAATTCACTAAAAACAGTAAAAAACCTAAAAAACATAAAAACAATTTTTCTTGAATTTTTGCTTGCTTTTTGGTGTGTTTAATAAATTGCCTAAGTGTGTTTTTATTTCTTTTCTCTTATTTTCTTAACCTTTCAAAAATCCAAAAAATATAAAAAATTAATAAAAACCACTAAAAATCACTTTTCTTTTATTTTATTTCATTTTCACTACTTCGTAGGCTTCTATCCAACCCGTGCTCCTTGTGTTCGACCCTGGGAGCTATACCAGGTTAATATCATAGCTAGGACCGCTTGTTTTGCTTGTTGATTTTTGACTCGTTTCGCGGTTCGATTTTTTTCTTGATACACCTAGTCTACTTGATCGAGGTCGCAACGACCATTTTTAGACCTTTACCTCGGTCGTTAGGCTTTTGGGTTATCAAGTCAGTAATATCCAAACAACAGTCAGTAATATACATTCATTTTATTACATGGGTGCAGATTTCAGTAATATATACACAATGGACAAGTAAGTGCTTGTTGTGAAGACAGTAAAACCATAACAAATGGTTAGTAAGTTTAGTAATATGTGTACGATTCTCAAGTAATAGCTACTATGAGATCAGTAATAACAAAGTAATGATTAGTAAGTCATGGGAATTATTCAAGTAAGAAAGTAACTATTTGTTAATGCAATGCACATTACATAGACAACGGTATTACTAGCCATTTGTTATGTTATTACTGATCTCACAACACACATTTACTTGACCATTTTATACATATTACTAAATTTTGTACAATGTAACTATTTCGATGTAAATTACTGATCATTGTCTTGATATTACTGATCTCAAATAAGCATTTACTTGACCGAATTATATATATTACTATCATAGCGTTTGGATCATTAATCATCCGCGTGAAATCATTTATTTGAATCATTTCTTTCCAAAATCGTCTTCCAATTTTGAAGGGCATTGTATAATAGGAAATATAGGATTTTTTTTAAATAAGTGGTAGCCTATAATTAGAAATGTAGCTATTACTAATACACGTGTATGGCCCAGAATGGGTGCTCATTGAAACGCTAATGGGCATAGGGCTCACTGGATAAGCCCTCTCCCTCCCTCTCTCTCTCTCTCTCTCTCTCTATATATATATATATATATATATATATATATGGGTCATATGTGGCTGCCCCCACATTATTTTGTGAAATTTTTTATTTTTTTGAAAAATAACACCATGTATATTCATCCCTATATCCCTCCTATATACCATTCGAATTTCGTCAGAAACAGAGACTCCTACGGCCTCCATCCAGACAGTCATTTTTTTAACGGTAACAGAATTTTTTTAAATCGACATCATCTCGATGGGAGGCCGTAGAGTCTCTGTTTCTGACGAAATTCGAATGGCATATAGGAGAGATATAGGGGTGAATATACATGGTTTTATTTTTTCAAAAATAAAAAATAAAAAAACGCCGAAAAATGGGGCGGGGGCAGCCCCATTTTTTCCTATATATATATATATATAGGAGAAACTTCAAATGAGGCGGGGTCTCATAATAAATATGGTGAGCCACCCTCAATTTAGACATCTTTCCAATATATTTTACAATTTCTTGTTTCATACATATAACAATAAATATTAACACAACATGTATAGTGAAATACAATTATGAAAACAATATTATATTAGATGGAAATGTTAATTTAAATTTGTGTACTATATTATACAAAATTCGTTTTTTTTTACAATGTGCAGTTTATACTTTTATAAAACTGTTACAGAGTTTTTACTAAATTCACAATGGCCTTTACAATTTCAGAAAAGTCCCCACCTCATTTGAAAGGTCCCATATATATATATATATATATACATACATACATACATACATACATACATACATACATACATACATACATACATACATACATACATACATACATACATACATACATACATACTATATATGGTAAAATGGGCTGCCTGGGAGTAGCCAACTTAGCTACTCCCACCCCTATTTTCCCCTCATTTTTTTATTTCTTTGGAAAATAAAAATTTGTATATTCATCACTATATCCCTCTAACATTCTGTTAAAATTTCGTCAGAAACAGAGGCTCCTAGGCCCTCCATCAAGACATCATTTTTTTAACGGTCACAAGATTTTTTAAATCGACCCTGTTTGGATGGAGGCCGTAGGAGTCTCTGTTTCTGATGAAATTTTAATAGAATGTTACAGGGATATAATGATGAATTTACAAATTTTTATTTTCAAAAGAAATAAAAAATGAGGGAAAATATTGGGTGGGAGTAGCCAAGTTGGCTACTCCCTGGAGGTAGCCCCATTTAACCCATATATATATATATATATATGGGAAAAATGGGGCTGCCCCCACCCCTTTTTTCGCAATTTTTTTTTATTTTTTTGGAAAAAAATATCACCATGTATATTCATCCCTATATCCCTACTATATGTCAATCGAATTTCATCAGAAACAGAGACTCCTACGGCCTCCATCCAAACGTCATTTTTTAACGGTCGCAGGATTTTTAAATCGACTCTGTCTGGATGGAGGCCGTAGGAGTCTCTGTTTCTGATGAAATTCGAATAACATATAGGAGAGATATATGGATGAATATACATGGTGATATTTTTCAAAAAAATAAAAAACATTGCTAAAAAATGGGGCGGGGGCACCCATCAACCCCGATATATATATATATATATATATATATATATATATATATATATAGAGAGAGAGAGAGAGAGAGAGAGAGAGAGAGAGGGGTAAAGGAGGCTGCTACCTGGGAGGAGCCAATTGGCTGCTCCCACCCCTATTTCTCCCAAAAATTTTTTATTTTTTTGGAAAATAAAAATTTGTATATTCATCACTATATCCCTCTAACATTCTATTAAAATTTCGCCAGAAACAGAGACTCCTACGGCCTCCATCCCAACATAGTCGATTTAAAAGATCCTGCGACCATTAAAAAAATGTCGTCTGAATGGAGGACCTAGGAGTCTCTGTTTCTGACGAAATTTTAAAAGAATGTTAGAGGGATATTGTGATGAATATATAAATTTTATTTTCCAAAAAATAAAAAAATGAGGGAAAATAGGGGTGGGAGTAGCCCCGTTGGCTACTCCCAGGGAGCATACTCCTTTTTCCCATATATATATAGGGTTAAATGGGGCTGCCCCCTGGGGGAACTAACTTGGTTCCCCCATGCTATTTCGTCCGATTTTCTTATTTTTTTTGAAAATGTCTTCCGTGAATATTCATCACTATATCCTTATATTATGCTATTAAAATTTCGTGTAAAACATAGAGTCGTACGGCCTCCATCCAGACAGTCATTTTTTAACGGTAACAAAATTGTTAAAAACGACCCTTCTGGATGGAGGTCGTAGGAGTCTCCTGTTTCGCGTGAAATTCGAATGACATAATATAGGGATATATTTATGAAAATCCATGGAAGAAATTAAAAAAAATAAAAATAGGCCGAAATAGCGCGAGGGAGCCAAGTTAGCTCCCCCCATGGATGTGAAGTAAGTAAGGTTACCTACTTCACAAAGTAGGCTCCCTTTCCTCATATACATATATATGGGTTAATTGGGGGTGCCCCTGTGGGGAGCTAACTTGGCTCCCCGCAGTATTTCGCCCGCTTTTTTTATTTTTTTTTGAAAATTTCTTCTGTGAATATTCATCACTATATCCCTATATTATGTCTTTCAAATTTCATGCGAAACAGAGACTCCTATGGCCTCCATCCAGACAGACATTTTTAAACGGTAACAGAATTGCTAAAAACGACCCTTCCGGATGGAGGTCGTAGGAGTCTCTGTTTCACGCGAAATTTGAATGACATAATGTAGGTATATATTGATGAAAATCCATGGAAGAAAGTTTTAAAAATAAAATAAAAAAAAAGAGGACGGAATGGCGCGGGGTGAGCCAAGTTAGCTCTCCCCATGGGGGCAGCTCCCCCCGCCCCATTTCGACCGTTTTTTCTTTAATTTCTTCCGTGAATTCATCACTATATCTCTATATTATGCTTTTAAAATTTCATGTAAAACAGAGACTCCTATGGCCTCCATCCAGACAGTTATTTTTTAACGGTAACATAATTGCTAAAAACAGCCCTTATGGATGGAGGCTGTAGGAGTCTCTGTTTCGTGCAAAATTTTAATAACATAATATAGGGATACATTGATGAAAATCCACGGAAGAAATTTAAAAAAAATAAAAAAATCGGACGAAATGGGGCTGGTGGAGCCAAGTTAGCTCCCCCTTAGAGGCTGCTCCATTTTAACCATATATATATATATAGAGAGAGAGAGAGAGAGAGAGAGATTTAATTAGATTTCCCCTCGGGGCAGCCAACATGGCTGCCCCGCCCCCTTATTCGACATTTTTTTTTATTTTTTTCGAAAAATATTACCTTGTAAAGTCATCCCTATATCCCTCCTATATGTCATCGAATTTCGTCAGAAAGAGAGATCTACGGGCTCCATCGTGATGATGTTGATTTAAAAATTCATGTTACCATTAAAAAATGACTTAGTGGATGAAGGCCATAAGAGTCTCTGTTTCTGACGAAATTTGAATGGCATGTATGAGGGATATAGGAATGAATATACATGACGATATTTTTTGAAAAAAATATAAAAAAAACGCTAAAATGGCACGGGGGCAGCCCCATTAACCTCTCTCTCTCTCTCTATATATATATTATAGGGAAAAGGGAGCCTACACTCATGTGTAGGAACTTTCCTACACCCACATCTCTTTCCTTCAAACTTTTTGATATTTTTGAATTGAATCTTTGGGGAATTTCGATCACAATATATCACCATGACATTATTCAAATTTTAACTTATTTCGAGACTTCTAACTTATCCATCATGACCGTCAAATTTTAACAGTCTCAGATTTGTTGAAATCAACCCCTTCCGATGGAGCTGTTAGGAATGTCTATTTTAAATGAAATGTGAAACACATATTTCATTTAATATTCTAAGTAAATCTTCTAAAGATCCATTTTAAAAAAATGAAAAAAATGTGGAAAAAAGAGGTGGGTGTAGGAAAGTTACCTACACATGGGTGTAGGCTCCCAATCCTAATATATAGGGTAAAATGGGGTTGCACCTATGTGGGGAGCTAACTTGGCTCCCCCGCGCTATTTCGCCCGATTTTTTTATTTTTTTGAAAAATTCCTTCCGTGAATATTCATCATTGTATCCCTATATTATGCTACTAAAATTTCGTGTGAAACAGAGACTCGTACGGCCTCCATCCAGACAGTTTTTTTAACGGTAACAGAATTGCTAAAAATGACCCTTCTGGATGGAGGTCGTAGGAGACTATTTTTCGCATGAAATTTGAATGACATAATATAGGGATATATTGATGAAAATCCACGGATGAAATTTCAAAAAAAATAAAAAGGGGGGGGGAGGGAATGGCGCGCGGGGAGCCAAGTTAGCTCTTCCCATGGGGGCAGCCCCATTTTGCCCATATATATATAGGATTTATGGCTGTGCCGCCTCCTTATTTCGGCATTTTTTTAATTTTTTCGAAAAATATCGCAATGTATATTCATCCCTATATCCTTCCTATATGTCATTCGAATTTCGTCAGAACCGAGACTCCTACGACATCCATCGAGATGGTGTCGATTTAAAAAATCCTGTTACCGTTGAAAAATGATTGTCTGGATGGAGGCTGTAGGAGTCTCTGTTTTCTTACGAATTTCGAATGGCATATATGAGGGATATAGGGATGAATATACATGACGATATTTTTCAAAAAAAAACCTCGAAATATGGGGCGGGGCAGCCATGTTGGCTTCCCCCAGGGGGCAGCCCCATTAACCATTATATATATATATAGGAGAAACTTCAAATGAGACGGGGTCTCACCGTTTTTATGGTGAGCCATCCATCATCTTCCATCTATTTTTAATCGCACGGTCGTAATTAATGATGCTTTAGTTATAATATTTAAATGGTCGAAAACCTATTTTGGTCTTTTTGTCACATTCTAAATATAGAATGTGACAACTATATTGCCTAAAATCTCTCTTGATTAATCAATTTGCATGGGACCAAGGCCGCCGCCACAAGGGGGAAGGGCATCCGAGGCGATCTATGCTGGCATGGATTTGGAGGCCTTGCCGCGGAGGCCTGGAGCCGGGCGGGGTCGCGCTGCCTTACGCGCATGCTGGAGAGGTAGCGATCCGCGCGGGCAGTGCCGGCCACAGGTGGAGGATGGCCGGCGGGAGTACTACAGAAGGGGTGGAGCGCCCCCGCGCATGGCTGGGCGAAAGGACGGCTTGCGCAGGGAGAATGAAGATGGCAGCGGGTGGTGGCGCCAGGCGGAGGGCGACGTCGGGAGGCGTGCGCTGGCAGGTGTGGCCGGGCGTCGGCGTGCGGCATCGGCCGCGTGAGCTACTTCGCTGGATGCGCCTGGCGACATTTTTTTGTTTATCTTTTGTTTAGGCTTCGATGGATGGGTTCGTCGTATCCAACTTCCTCCTCCATACAACACCTCTCGACCGCAGAGAGGGGGCATGAAGGAGAAAGGTACACATAAGGGGCATGGCGCAAGCGAGATGTGCACGGAGGAGGCGCAACTTATCTTTTTTTACAAATTGTATTTTTTTACAAAGTTGGAATATTTTATGCAAATATTGAATTTTTTTTACAATCTCATGTCAATTTTTACATGTTTCCAATATCTAACAGTGTACTTATTGTTGCAGAACTCTACATTAATATTACAAAGTGATCAGATGATTTTACAATAGAGCGCCTAAAAAATACAAAGTGATCAAACACTCTTACAAATGAGGGAGATTCAGGTACATTATCGTATAATAATTTTACTTAGCTGATATTCAGATTTAAATATTTATTTATCTTTTTTACAAATCTCATTGTTTTTTCTCTATTTTGCAGGACTCGAAAACATGTATGGCAATTGAACTTTAACGCAATGGAAAACATACGTGAATTTTACAAAGGAGGGAGATTCTGTTACAAAAATTCACAGATTTTTTACAAAACAAACACACACAATTACAAAAAAGTTGAAGTTTACAAAGAGAAAAATTACTCTTACAAAAAGTCGCTGAAATTACAAAATGAATGTACACATTTGTAAAACTGATACAACCATTTACAAAATGAAATTACAGTAATAAAATAAAATCATTAATGAAATTACAAAGAGTATAATATATTTTACAAAAACTCGTTGTACTTTACAAAGATATGGTTGAATTCAGATCGTTTGGAACAAAATCGGAAATTAATCAATACCGACATTTATGAAATTATCAAATTGAGAAAAGCTTAGAATGATAATTTGAAATCAATAAATGGAACTTGAAATTAATAAAATCAATATGACGAAAATGCCCTTTTGCATGGGGTTTTTGATACAACCGTCAGATTGAGATCTAACGAATCTACTCATGGCTCACCACAATATTGGTGAGACACCACCTCATTTGAAGTGCCACCTATATATATATATATATATATATATATATATATATATATATATATATGGTAAAATGAGGCTGCCCCCATGGAGGGGAGCTAACTTGGCTCCCTCCGCACCATTTCACCTAGTTTTTTTATTTTTTATTTTTGAAAATTTCTTCTGTGGATTTTCATCAATATATCCATATATTATGTCATTAAAATTTCGCGTGAAATAGAGACTACTACGACCTCCATCTAGACGGGGTCGTTTTTAGCAATTCTGTTACCTTTAAAAAACGACTATTTGGATGGAGGTCGTAGGAGTCTCTTTTTGGCACGGAATTTTAATGACATAATATAGGGATATAGTGATGAAATTCCACAGAAGAAATTTTCAAAAAAAATAAAAAATTGGGCGAAATGGGGCGAGGGAGCCAAGTTAGCTCCCCCCAGGGGGCAGCCTCATTTAACCCATATATATATATATATGTATATATATATAAGGTAAAGGAGGCTGCTCCCTGGGAGCAGCCAATTGGCTGCTCCCACCCCATTTTCCTACAAAATTTTTTATTTTTTTGGAAAATAAAAATCTGTATATTCATCACTATATCCCTCTAACATTCTGTCAAATTTCGCTAGAAACAGAGACTCCTACCGCCTCCATCCAAACACGGTCGATTTAAAAAATCCTGCGACCGTTAAAAAATGACGTCTTGATGGAGGGCTTAGGAGTCTCTGTTTCTGACGAAATTTTAATAGAATGTTAGAGGGATATAGTGATGAATATACAACTTTTTATTTTCCAAAAAAATAAAAAATGAGGGAAAAATAGGGGTAGGAGTAGCCCCGTTGGCTACTCCCAGGGAGCATACTCCTTTTTCCCTACACACACACACACACACACACACACACACACACACACACACACACACACACACACATATAGGATGGAGAGTATGTACCCTGGTGCATGTAATTTTACATGCACCGGGGCTTATATCTCCCACATGGGGGTGCTCCCGAAGCTGCCTTCGCCTGGAGGCGGTGGGTGTTCAGCGGGGGACTTCAAGGCCTTTCACTGGAGGAAGTCAGTGCTCAGCGGGGTGGGAGGGCTTCCGACGGGGGCTGGAGGAGGTACGTGTTCAGCCGGCCAGGGGTGGGGGGGGGGGAGGGGGGTTCGGGGGGCGGGGGGGGGGGTGTTGGTGGTAGACGGGGTGGAGTAGGAGTACGCGGTTGTCGTCATGGTTAGAAAATGTAGTCATATGTAAATAAAATAAATTAACGGTTAGAAAATGTAAAATGTTTGACGGTTATCGTCATAGTTAACAGAATACTAAATGGAACTCAACTCGGAGGTTGCGGGTGTAAGAGTTAAGAGTATTGAGGGTTCTGGATGTAATTCACGATTATATAGGGTTATGATTATAATTGCAGAATTACTCAGGGTTATGGGTGTAAAAATCCCATATATGTACACACATATGATGTAAATAAAATAAATAAATTATTCAAAAAGGTAAAATCAAACGCATGTTGGTTAAGCAGACAACAAATAGATCATGGTAAAATGGGATCGTTGTTATTGGATTAATTGGCAGGTGAGAGCTATATTATAAAAATAGAAATCAAAGGATGAGAGCCGAGATTCATGTGCACTTTTTTATCACAGAAACGAAAATGGGAAAAATAACATATTACTATGAGCCAATCCTAATCCGAACAGGAGATGATATCCCGCGTGTCTCGTATATAATATCCGTCATTATATCCCGCGCGTCTCGTATATAATATCCTCAAATCAATTAATCTAAACCCGACGATGATGACGTTGGAGAAGGATCCTCCCGCGCCCGTCGTGCCGGACGAGGAAGTGCAGCCCCCTCCTCCCCGAGGAGGGAGATCCA